>PVJA010047072.1:0-14822 GCA_004027025.1 Myocastor coypus
GGACCAGGGTTCAAACTCATGACCTTGCACTTGCCAGGCAGGCACTTGTGCCACAGAGCTATCTCCCTGGCCCCTAGAAAAGCTTCTTAAGACTGGTTTGTACACAGGAAAACTTTAGAATCTTCTCAATACTGCCTTGTTCATGCTACTTCCCACTGGGTACAATATGGCCTTGATAGAGTTCTAGGGTTGCTATTAAGAAATCTGGAGTCATTCTGGAAACTGACTTTTTATATGTGACTTGCGTTTGTCTTCCTTTAAGTCTTTAAGATCTTCTCCTGTCTTTAGTGTCCTGAAATTTTACAATCTTGTCATGGGTGTAGCTCAATGTTCTTGCATTATGATGGACATTTGTCTTTCGAAGACAGGCAGTATGCTTCAACTACTTTGTTTGGTTATCTACTTTCTTTGGCATTCTCTCTGGCCTCTTTTGAATGTTATTACTTATTTTGTTGTTGTTGATACAGGGTCTCACTACGTAGTTCAATCTTGTGAGCCACTGTCTCAGCCTCCCTAGTGCTGGGAATACAGATGTGCACCACCACACCTGGTCCTTTTTTTTTTTTTGTCTCTTTGAGACAGGGTCTTGCTATGCAGTTCAGGCTGGCCTTGAGCTCACTTTTGTAGCCCAGGCTGGTCTCAAACTCGCACTGATCCTCCTGCCTCAGCCTCCCAAATGCTGGGATTACAGGTGTGCGCCACCATGCCCGGCCCATACCTGGTCTTGAATGCTATTACTTAAATGCTGTACTCCTGGACTGATTCTCTAATCACTTCATTTTACTTACTGCATTTTCTCTCTTTTTTTTCTATTCTAATTTCTAATATGCTTTTAAATATTCTCTTCTGATTTTATATTCAAATATTAACTTATGATATAATTATTAATCTCGAGTTTTTGTTATTCTATTAATTGTACTTGTTAGCATCCTTCTTTTTCTTTTTTCTTTTCTTTTTTTTTTTTTTGGTATTTTAGGGAAGGGTCTACAGCGTGTTCAGGGTCTCACTACTAGATTAGATTCGTGGTGATCCACCTATTTACAGCCTCCCAAAAGCTGGGATTACAGGCACATGCCACCATGCCCAGTTTCAATTGCTGTCTCAGTGTGCCCCAGGGGCAGGCCCAGCACGACAGGCCCAGGGATTGAACCCCCGGCTCCTGTGCCTGCTTGTGGGTACTTTAATCTGCTGAACTATTTGGCTGGCCCTAGCATTCTATTTTTGTTTTGTGATTAAAACATTTTCTTTTATATCTCTATATTACTAAGATTCCTTTCCTCAAAAGTGTATTCTTCTTGTATAATCTTGTTTCTAAGCTTTTATTTTTATGAGTACATATATAGTACACAATGGCTATATGCCTTGGGAAGAGTTGGCATATGCACATCAAACACACCTGAATTTTCTCTTTCCCTTCCCCTCTGTATTCTGGTCCCCCTCCCACTGCAAAAGATCTATTTCTTATTTCCTGTTATCCACATTTATTTTGCTCTTTATTTGTATTTTGGGCCTCTAAATAAAGATAACCCATGTGATATTTAAGTTTGTGCATCTAATTTATTTCACATAACATTATTCTCTTAAGGTGTTCCTTTTCCCTACAAATGACTCATATTTTCCTTCTTTATAGCAGAATAGGGCTCCATTATTTAAATACTACATTTTCTTTACCTATTCATCTGTTGATGAATATATAGATGTTATGGTCAGGGGTTTACAAGAGCAATAATATAATACAAAACATGTATTTTATAAGATTATTTTATAATAGTCACCCAAAGAATCATATACAGAGAGTTTGGGAAATCTGTCTACACACTAAAGATCAAAGCATCCAGCTGATAGTAATGTCCTGCATGAGTCTACCTGAAGACCTAAAGCTCATGATAATGCCCCCCATTAGTCCAGCTGGAGGCCAAGAGCCCACAATAATGCTGTATGCAGGCCTATTTCACAGGTCTGTATGGGGAAGGCCCAAAGGTGAGTGATAGAAACAAGTATGCATGAGCCAGTGGGATGAAAGATCTGTGCTAGCAGGCTGAGGGATCTGAACTGGAGTTAGGAAGCTCAAAGTAAGAGCCAGAGCTCCCCTGAAAAGTTCCACAACCATCCTCAGCAACAGTGAGGTCCCAAGCTCCTCCAATAATGAGGAAAGCCAAGTTCCCATCAGGAAAGCCAATGTGACAAGCTTCTCCAGGAAGCTGAGCAGTGTACCATCTTCCCTCTGGAGCCAGGAAGCCATGCTCAATGTGAAGGACCAGAGCTCCCTCAAAGTGAACCGCAGCCATTCTCAGTGACAACAAGGTCCTGAACTTCTTCGACGGTGAGCACAACCAAGTTCCTCAAGAAAGCCAGCATGACAAGCTCCTTCAGAAGAGCCAGCTAAAGCTTCCAACAGCTCCTCAACAGCTTCCCAAGAACTTCCCAACAGCTTTCCTACTTCTTCTCCAGTTCTTCTTCTTAGACTACTGGCAACAATCCTCAGGTCGTTCAGTGGAATTTATGCTGGTTCAGTTTGGCTGAGTGTTATAAGCCGACAACTAGTTGCTAATCCACTACAATAGGTCACATCAAGATTTAGCTATTACAAACTGTGTAGCTGTAAACATGGACATGCATGTATCATTGTAATATGATGCCATTTCACCCTTTCAGGAAACTACCTAGAAAGGAACTAGCTGGGATAAATGGATTTTATATTTTTGGGGGGGTAAATTCCATCCTGATTTCCATATTGAATGTACTAGTCTGCATTCCCACCAACTATGTAGAAGGGCTCCTTTTTCCCTGTGGTCTTTATAATATTTGTTATTACTTAACTGCTTACTGATATCCATTCTTTCTAGAGTGAAATATTTCTAGACTGGAATCTTAGGGTTGTTTTAATTTACATTTCATTAGTGTCCAGACATGTTTTTGAGCATTTTTCCACATATGTATTGTCCATTTGTGGTTCTGAGAAGTGTGTGTTCATTTCAATTGCCTATTTTTTTTTTTTTGCTTGGGTCTCTTGGAGGATCTAATAATTTTTAGTTTTTCATGTGTTCTAACTGAGGAACTAGCTAGAATATTTTTTTCCCCATTCTGTAAGTGTCCTCTTCAACCTTTTGGTTGTCTCCTTTGCTATGTAGAAGTTTATAGATCTGATATGACCCCATTTGTGAGCTCTTCAGGCTCAACTTTGTCACCTGCCATGATGCTCCCTCCCTCCCTCCCCGAGGCCCCTCAGGCAGCTTTCTTGCTGCTTTGCCACCTGCTGCCACGCTTCCTCCCTCCCTGAGGCTGTTCCAGCCAGCTTCCTTGCTGCTCAGTTCTTTCCTGTCCCTACATGCATGCTCAAGGTTGGCAAGGTCGTCACACTTTTTTTGTCACTTTGCCCAGCTAAACCTGGCAGCCAGGCTGTTATTTCTTATGCAATGGAGGTTTTGTTCAGAAAGTTCTTACCTATGCCTACGTCTTCAAGAGTTTTACCAATTTTGTCTTCCAGCAGCATTTCTGTGTCAATATTTAGATCTGTGCATTTATATTTTATTTTAGCACATGGTGAGAGCTATGGGTCTAGATTCAATCTTCTGTACATGGACAGCCAGTTTTTTCAACACCATTTAAAGAGGCTAGCTTTCTTCCAGTATATATTTTGACCCCAGATAGCTGGTCAGATAGCTGACCATGCCTGGGGTTGCTTTTTCTCACTCTGTTCTGTTCCACTGAACCACATGCCTTTTCTTGTACCAGTACCATGATGTTTTCATCCTAGTAGCTTTGTAATATAACTTGAAATCCCAAATTGTGATGATTCTTACTTCTCTCTTGTTGCCCAGTATTATTTATTCCTTGCCTCCTCTAGTTCCAAATGAATTTTAGGATTGCTTTTCTCTATATTCTGCAAGCAAAGCTATTTGCAGTTTAACTAATATTGTGTTAAATCTATATATCAGTTTTTGAAGTATGGCTATTTTATAATATTGGTTCTACCTGTCCAAGAACAGGAGATAATCTTTGCATTTTCTGATGTTGTGGGGAGCAGCTAAAGCTGGAGATCAATCATATGATCTCAGGGAGATCAGACAATAGAGAGGGAATCAGACAATGATTTTTGCACTGTTCACTTGTTAGATCTTAGTAGAGTAACTCCGTTATGGTTTTTCTGTCAGTCACTTTTCCTTCACCACTGTTCCATACATTGCTGGTGCAGCAATCTCCATAATCTCTGGTGGGGGATTTTAAAGTTATAATCAAGGATTTCATATCTTTTTTCTCTATCAGCTTAAGAGTCACCTTTCCCACAACTTTTAAGCTGGCTACCAGTTGTGCGATTGGTTTCTGCCTTTAAAATATTTGGCAGTGGGGTGTCTTTTCTTATTTTCCTATTCTCATGATTTGGTGCAACTTGAAGACAATCATATTATAATTTTAGTAGTTTGTGATGGGAGGAGAAAAAGAACTACAAATGTGTATTTAATCTGCCACCTTTATTCCCAAATCACACACCTTCCTCTGAGGGGACAATTCCAACAGAAATTTAGGCACTGCTGACTAAGTGGTGGAATTTGCCTCAGATGTTCCCCCTCGTATTCCCCAAAACACATTGGGTGTATAAGCAGTTTTACTGTGTGGTGTATAACACTTTAATCCTTTAAGAAGGTGGTACCCAGAACTGAGAGAAGATGAGGTGTCCTTTAACCTTTAAGGACTCTTCTTACCCTCAGATGTTAAGAAATTACTGATTCAACACTTCAGTCCTTTGGCCATTCTAAGTCCAACAGTGCCTACATGAACTAAGAACTCCCTTCTAAACACACACTTCTGTGTTAGATCTCAACCTCCAAATCTACTCAATTAAACTCACCAGTAATTTACAGGTTGTGTTTTATGCACAGCATTGGACTGGCTGCTATAGGAAACAAATGAGACTTTTAAGATATGTCTCTGCCCTCAAGGAGCTTCCTGTCCATGATCAACTCATCAGAAATGAATGGAAATAACATGAAGTGGAACAAGACTAAGAGCCAAATTTCCTGTTACCAATGATAAAACTGGTTAATGTTTTTAAAAACTCTTCCTAAAACTGCTTCACATTCTCTATCTTGGGTGACAGTACCTTTGGGGAAAAGAGTACATCTATATAACCTGTGGCAGCTGGGCATGGTGGTATTGATCCCAGCACTAGGGAGGCTTAAGAGGATTGCCATGTTTTGAATTCAACCTGTACACATAGTGACTTCAAGGCCAGCTTGAACTACATAGAGAGGCACTATCTCAAGAGACCAAAGTAAATAAATGAATTAACTAATTAATTAAAATATATCCCTGTGCCTCTTTCCACTATCTTTCCATGCTGCCATAATGGTGCGCATGAATGTCCTGGCTGATGCTCTCAAGAGCATCACCAATGCCAAAAACAGAGGCAAACTCCAGGTCCTCATTAGGCTGTGCTCCAAAATCATTGTCCAATTTCTAACTGTGATGATGAAGCATGGTTATGTTGGCAAAACTGGAATCATCAATGATCACAGGGTTGGAAAAATCATTGTGAACCTCACAGGCAGGTTAAACAAGTGTGGCATGATCAGCCCCAGGTGTGATGTGCAGCTGAAAGATCTGGAAAAATGACAGAATAACCTGCTCCCATCTCGTCAGTTTGGTTTCATTGTATTGACAACCTCAGCTGGCATCATGGATCACAAAGAAGCATGACGAAAACACACAGAAGGAAAAATCCTGGGAATTGTTTTCTAAGGATGTAAAGCATACAAATAAAATGCTGCCATGGACTCTGGTGCTCCCACTTGATCGTTCTGAGTCTTTGTGCCTGTGTAGGAAGAGTGTGGCGATGTGCAGCTGTTGTGCTAACTGGTGAATGTGGGTGCTGTGCTGTGACCAAGTCTTTTTATTTATCTATATACCATTACTTGTGTATGGTGCTGGTAGGCCCTGCATGGTTGTATCTGGGTTGGAGTTCGTGCTCTGGAGTCTTAATATACGCCGAGGCTCTGGACCTTTGCTTTGATGTTTGACAACACATTTCATGTACTCTGTAAATACTGCTGAAAATGTGGATATAGTTCTTATGATGTGAGTGGTCATAATGAAACTGCTTGTGCCAGTAAACTGGGGCCACTGGTGTGTCAGTGGTTGTAAAGTGGTCACTGTTAAACATCATTAGGAACTACTCCAAACCTGTCTCACAGATGGACATGTGGGTCCTCACTGTGTCATCACCTTGATTTCCTTGGGCCACAACTTTTTCCATCAAAACTCTTGGAGGATTGTAAGCGTAAAGGCATAGAATCTATTCTGGGCCTGGGGGAACTTTTGCTTGCTGTACTTTCTCACCTAGGAAGTTCTAAGACCTTGGTTACCAGAGAGCACTGGTAGCCTCTGGAGATGAACCAGAGCTGCATTTCCTCTGCCCAGGTCACTTGTACTACAGGCCACATTAATACAAACATTGGGATTGGTACTCATTTTGTTTACTGGTCAGAAATGTTTGAATTTGAATATATATTTAGTATAAAAATAGAATTAAAAAATATATAAATCCTCTGTGGCAAGGAAATAGGGTTATCCTGACTGACTTTTACTCATCAAAACTCAGTCCATGATCAGGAGTGGATCTATCCCACTTAAAGTGGTTGTAATCCTCTCTAGTCATTGTGATAACCAAGAGTGTCTCCACATAACTTCAAATATCTTTGGGAGGTAACTACACAAGGTGGAGAACTACTTCGACTCTTCCTTAGACAGCAAATTCTATATAGTGGAGGACCAGTAGAGAACTTGTGGATATAACAATAATATCCATTATAGCATTATCATCCCCATTTCAAAGGTGAGAAAATTGAGGACTAAAACATTGAAGGAACTTGTGCAAAATTATTCTGAATCAAAGGCTACTCACCTAACTTAATCCTCAATTACTTATTATTATGGGGTTAATAATTCCACTGGAATGTTTGCAAACCCTTTGCTTCATATAAACTGATCACACATATATTCAGATATACATGTATATTTTCATACTAACCTGACTCTACCCCAGAAGAGAAATAATGAAAACATTATGGGTGACATCAAATGACCCTCAAGAACTGTCTCAAATACTGTAGTCTACACACCATCTCAGCTAAAGTGCTGTGAGACTGTGAATAAGTGAATGAATGACTGCATGTGTGTGCATGTTGGTGAGGAAGGTGTTTTCTGACTTCTCTTCTGTCTTAGGTGGCCCTGGAGATAAAAGAGAAGTTAGGTGATTTGCAATTGTGATTGGTTACTCTTTAAAATATGACACATGAATTAGATGGAATCCCTGAGAGTGGAATATCCAAGCTGAAGGAAGTCAGCACGAGTGTTGTGAGCTTTGTGCTCAACTGGCAAACCCTACATTATCTCACCAGTCTCACTGTTCATCTCACTCCTCTGCTGCCCGTCCTGTGAATGTGTAGGAGAATCCACCATACATGCCTTCTTAGCAACGCTCTACTAACACAGAGAAGTCTCTTCCAAAAACACACCCAATTTCTGGAAAGCCCTTCTCCACCCTCTGGACAGGTTCCCTCACTCACAGTCTGGTCCCAGAGTCTCCAGTGAATGGAGTATTTTGAAGCAGTGTGACATGATCAGATATTTCAGAAAGATCACCCTCCCTATTCCCATCCCTGGCAGTAAGAGTGGAACAGACAAAAGAAGGGAGGGTTTAGGGCAAGATCACACAGTCTGGGATGGAGTCCAACCTTGAGCAGTGACCACGCAAAAGGGAGGAACAGATCCAGGAGAATCTAAGGAAGCAAAACTCACAGATAAGGTAAAGGGAGACTTTATCTAACCAATATATAGATGACATAAGAAGGTAAACCTAGAGGTGAGGAAGGTCTGTCTAGAGTTTGGAATCTGTTTACTAGGAGGTACCTACAGGTATGCAAGTGGAGACTTCCAAGACAGGAATTTGGCTCAAAGGTTCAGTCCAAGGTTGTGTTGAGATGAGCATATGTAGAAGTCACACCCATAGACATGTGACAGCTGAAGCACCACAGACAATGACAAAATTCCCCAGGGAGAGTGTTGAGGGAAGAGGAAAAAGAACCCAGGCTGGATTTCTGGGAACAAATGAAGAAGTCATCTATAAACTACAAAGAGTCTGAGAAAAACAATAAATATGCTTGGTTCCTCCTTTTGATTATATATATATATATATATATATATATATATATATATTTTTTTTTTTTTTTGCTCATACAACAAAGATGTGGACTAATTAGACCAAAAACCAAAACCAAAACAAAACAAAACAAAAAAACAAAGGAAAACAACTCTATATTGCTATACTGAAGAACCTAAAGGAGTGTGCATAGTCAAATTTAAACCAAAGTGGAAGCTTGAGCATAGCTCCAGGGTATGGTGCTTGCCTAGTACATGTGAGGTTTTTGCTGCAAACTAAGATTCTTTCTCTGCTCACATCAAAGGATGCTATACCTCACAGCTACCTGTTGCATGCTTGCCTCATAGCTACATAGCACTGCACTGACAATGTATCTCTCTGCTGTGGTAGTCAGAGAAAGGCATCAAATTAAATGGCACAGATTTCAAGAGTCTCCAGGGACAGATGACACTAAAAAGGAAAATCGCAGTGATAGAGAAATGGGGAGAGAATATTCCCCCTCTTTCTTGTCATAGCCGTGTGCATGGTAATGGAACATATTTAAAACCTCATTTCCTACCATTTGGTGATCTATAGCATATAAGGATAACATATACCTTATTTAAATCTTGATTTCTAAGAAGTAGAGACTTTTCCACTGAGAGGAAATACAAGAATAGGCAAAACCCAACATCTGCTGATTACAGGTTTTGATAGTGGTTAGATTTGGAGGGTAGTTATCAGCTGGAGGGGAGCCAGATGGAGTTCTATAAGGCAATGGAAAGAAACGCTCTGTATCTTGATCTGGCTGGTGGTTACATAGAGGACATACATGTAGAAATTCTTCAGGTTGTACCTCTAACACTTGGTATTTTACTATATGTAAATTCTACACTAATAAAAATAATAATCTGAAAGTAAATACAGCACACATTCCTTACTATACCACACATGCACACACACACACACACACACACACACACACACACACACACACATACACACAGCACATTGCTATAGGTTAAAGCTTACATTGCTCAGAGGGGAATGTGAAATCAGAAGAGTACTAACTCACTTGCACTCCAGGGAAGGAACTAAAGAATTCAATGAGATCCTAAAGCTGAAGTAATAAAAATAAAATGACAGGGTGGGCAATCAGAGGCTGTGACCAGAGTGGTGAGGCAGATGGCAAAGTCCAAGATGAGGCCATTGGTGTGAAATATTGAAGCGTGAAGAGGTGGACATAATTAGAAGCAATGAGGTCTCCAAGGAAATGGAGCATTAGAATTGTCCACTGTGTGGTTCCTAGGGCTCTCCTAGGAAGAAGGAGGAAGAACTGTGTCAGAGATCTCAAAGTGTCTAGGAACATGACCAAGCAGATGAGTAAGAGGCAACTTAAGATGATGACAAACAACTGAAGGGGATGTATAAATGTTTTTAATGATAGTAAAGAGGAAAAAGGAAATAACTGGTATGTAATATAGTTCAAGAAATTGGTTTTGTAAGTAAAAATACAAAGTTACAAGATAATGCCATAGTCTTGAAAGAAAAGAAGGAATTCTTGGTGTTCGGTCACTTTCTCTTTGTTTCAATAGCGCTCTGTGCTATCCAACCTAACAAAGCAGTGTCCCCACTCTCACTACCCCATCTAGGAGCTCCTTAAGAACTATGTCTCTTTTAGTGCAGTGACTGTTTAATGAATGAAAGCAGGAAGCAAGGGCCTGCCAAATAGCTCAGTGGATTAAAGTGCCTGCAAGCAAGCGCAGGGGTGGGGGGAGCGGGGGGTTTGATCCCCAGGCCTGTTGTGCTGGCTCCACCCCTGGGGCCTGATGAGACAGCAGTTGAGACTGGGTGTGCTGGTGCTTGCCAGTAATCCTAGCTCTTGAGAGGCTATAAACAGCTGGATCACTAGGAGTCTGATCTAGCAGTGAGACCCTGAACACCCTGTAGAGCTTTCAGTAAAATTAAAAAAAAAAAAAGGAAGAAAAGAAAAAAGAAAGACAGCAGGAAGCAGAAAGGAGAAGGAAAGGATGGAAGATAGTGGGAAGGGCCTAAATTCTAAAGAAAACACAAGTTTATGATTTTTAAGAGTAAAACTAAACCATGCTACAACAGCGTAAGTAGGGGCCTATAAAACTTAATGCAGTGAATGGCAAAGTTATGATGCTAAAAAGTTATTAAAAATTGTATTTTAAAATTTAAAACATTTGTACTTATTAGATGGTGAACAATTGACTATAGTTAAAGTCACTTAGTCTTCCCAAAAAGGCAAATACTATAATAAATTCTAGTCTCCCCAAAAAGTAAAAATGTATTTTTTATTTTTATTTACTTTTTACGTATTTAGAACAGGGTCTACAGGGTCTCACTACACAGACTGGGCTCATAGTGATTCTCCTGTTTTCAGCCTTCCAAGTGCTGGGATTATAGGCGCATACCACCACGCCCAATCTCAGTCGCTGTCTCAGTGCACCCCCGGGACAGGGATGGCATGGCACACTGGGGACCCAACCCTGGGTGCTGAACCTACCTAAGCAGGTGCTTTAGTCCACTGAGATATCTGGCCAGCCCTAAAAGTACAAAATTTATAATGAACAACTTTCCCCGAAAGAATTACAGCTGAAACAAGACAATGTGGGATCCACTTGGCAACTGCATTATATCCAGTGTTGTATTATGTGGGTGGTGTCCCCAAGTTTTAATATAATAAGTGAGTGTGATCCAAAAATCATCATCATCACTATTATCATCGCTATCTTTTCACTCCTCTGCCAAGAACATAAATCAAAGTTCCAAGGAAGCCAGGTAGAAACCAGGACCTGTACAGGTCTGCATTGGAAGCAGAAGTTTAATCAACCAGCAAGAAGCTTCTCTAGGAATTCAGCAAACCTCTCACAAATTACCATCGGAGGCAGGAACAAAACAGCACAGCCCAGCAGCCTGGCAGGAGAAATTCAGCTGTCCTTACCAGGACCTCTCATTGTTTCTCAGTTATTTCCTTTCTTTAGTTTTTCATCTTTCACTTCTGTTCTAGCTATTCTTCTTTCTCCTTGTTGGTTTTATCATCTCAGAAATTGTTCTAGTGAGTCAAGAAACTGGAGACTAAATGACTTACTTATGAAATTGTGAAAAGAGGACTGCATCATGAAGAAAAGTCAACTCTAAGGGTGAATTTTAGGCTACAGAGCATCTGGACCTGAGGGTTGTTTGTAAACCTGGGGTCACTGTCCCTCCGAGGCACTTAAGGGTCTCCCACCACTCACTACCCAGGATTAATTAATGATTAATTCATAAGATTAATTCCCCACGACCCATGGATTTTGTGAAGAACTGGGTCTCAGTTGCTCTGGTTCCTCCACCGCTGAGAACTGGGGCTTGAGTTGACTTCACAGTCTCTTTTTAATATGAGGCATATTCTGTTTCCTGACTTGTATAAATTAAACTACATTGTGCTAGGGAAGTTTTGTTTGTTTTTAATTTTCAAAATGTCCTTTCATTTCAAAATGAAAATACCCTTCCACTGAAATGTGGAAAACTTTTACTGTCAGCATATCCTTTGGGCTGCTTTCTAACTGCTATAGTAAAATCAACTCCCATTAGAAATGGTGAGAACTTCTCTTTAATATTTAAAAATATGGAGCATGTATAGGGAAGATAAATCCAAACTAATATGTCTGTAACCATTAATTCTCTAGTATAAAAATTATGGTCCAAAATAGAAGAGTAGGGGCGGACACGGTGGCACATGCCTGTAATCTGAGCACTTGCGAGGCTGAGGCAGGAGGATCCATGTGAGTTCAAGACCAGCTTGGGCTACAAAAGTGAGTTCAAGGCCAGCCTAAACTGCATTGTGAGACCCTGAAACAAAGAAACAAAGAAAAGAAAAAGAAAATCAGTAACAGATTAAGGAATCATTTTCATGTAAATTTAAACTATGCTTAATACCATTCAAGTGAATGTGTTCTTTGGGCAAACTCAAAGCATTTCTTCCTGATCAAACAGAAGCTGTAGAGAATTATACATTTCATAATATAATGTGATAAATTTTTAAATATTAAATTTCCCTTTAAAGCTCCCAAGTTCATAGATTTAAACCATACAAAAGAAAGAATTCCAGATAAGGACTTTATTACAATAGTAACTGGCAAGGAACAAAATTGGGGAAACTTCTTACTTTCTTTTAATTGGTGGTCCTAGTACATAGTTTAAAAATTAATTCCTCAGTGTCACAAATTTAATCAATAGAATCACATTTCGATGAACTACATTTCCAACTCAGCTAGAATATGCCTTTCTTTATCTTGAAATTAAGCAAACAAATTGGTTTGGGGATTAATGTAAGAGGCCAGGTAGTGTTAAGAGCAGCATCTCTAAATACCTGAAGGGAGTCCCTTGTCATGTTGACTCCAGGCAGAAGTGTCACATCCCAACCAGTAATGATACAGTGACTATTATGCAGGCCAAAACATCATTTCTTAAAGGGTGATTGTGATTCTTCTCTTTTGACATTATAGCCCGCAGAAACCTACCCCAGCCACTATGAATTAGAATTTCTGAATGAAGAGCCCAAGAATCTGTGTTTTTCAAAGCATTCCAGGTAATTCTTATAAGCAACAAAATTTAAGAGCTGCTAAGTTAAGACTATACATCTTATATTTCTTTTGGATTTTATGCAGTAATAAAATTATAGTTGTCATTATTCCTAACAGTTTATAAAACAGGAGGGGAAGAGAGTGGGAATAAATAAAATTGGCTGAAATATCACTTGCTGTCATACTGAGGCTGTAAAACTGGAAATTAACTAATTTTCATATTTCTCTGAATTTTGGCCACCACTTCTGAAAATAGGGGTAACAATAACTTCATAGAGCTTTTAGGAGAATTACATCACATAATGAACACAGATTAAATCACACTGAACATAAAATGACAAACAGTTCCACTCTTGAGCAACAGCTACCACAGAAACATGAAATAATTTTACACGAGGAGCAATATGGCCTTTATGACTGCTCAGTAAAAAATAATCTGTTCTTAACTATTACCAATCTTGGAATACACAGTGACTTCCAATTAGCAACCAATATATTCTTATAAAACCCAAAGGAAAACAAAAGTGCTCAGAACCACTGAAAACATTTAATTTAATTCTACATGTTTCAGTGTAATGAGGGGAAAAAAAAAAACTATGATTCACAAAAGACATCACAAATGACATGAATACTAGAAAAAAACCTACATCAAATAGCATTCAGTAGTACAAATAGGGTAGTTTAGTAAATCAGCAACCTACAGAAAGCAAAAGGTTTCTTTCATTACAATGCAGATTTTATATTCACCAATCTCATAAATAGTGGGAAAAATTCAATTCCCAAAGCTCTAAAAAAAAAAAAAAAAACCCACAAAATACACAGACATTAGTCAAAAAAGAGATAGATAGGAACTGTGTATGTTTAATTAAATTTTCTATTTTTACCATAAGGGCTTAAAAATCAGCCTTGGTGGGTTATATAAACACAAATATACATAGTGCTATTACATATATATCTGTACACCAACACACATAAAGCAGAGACTTAAACTTACCACATCCCAGCTCTTAAAGTTACACACTACGGGCATGATTGCTCTTTTTTACAGTCTTAAGCAACACTTAATCCTAAATTTGCATGATTGACAGTAGTATCCTCAATTATAGCAAAGTGAGAAATACATAGCTCAAAGGAGATTGTGCACAGGCTTAGTCTCAGTTTGAATTTCCTGAAATTCTTTTTCTTTGCCTTAACTTGTTATAAGTAGGTCTTAGTCAACTTAAAAGCTCTTGCCCCAGATTAAAAACATTTTTCATCTTTTTGGTCTACAATTTAGACATAGCTTGTCAGAAATGTACACACTATCTTTGCTCTATTTCTTGAGGCCTCTAATGTGAATAAGAGAAACTGGTTTAGGAACAGTCCTCCCCATGAAGAAAATCACAAAGGCAAACCATCGATAGTAAAATCTCTCTCTCTCTCTCTCTCTCTCTCTCTCTCTCTCTCTCTCTCTCTCTCTCTCTCTCTCTGTTCCTCTCTGTCTGTCTGTCTGTCTGTCTGTCTCTGTCTCTCTCAGTTAAAGCACGGAGGTGACAAAAGTCAGTTTTCAGCAAACAAGTTTGACAATTATTTTGAAACACAACCAGTTTATGATGAATCAAGGGCTATTAGCCAAAATGTGGGGGAAATTTAAGCCCAATAAACTCACTAACATTAGTGGCATGGTCAGTAGGTACACAAGGCTCTTCCTTGTACTTGTCACTAATTTAGAAAAGGGCAAGGAAAGCAGCAAGGCAGATTATTCTGCCCAAAGTTACTCCAAAAACTTTTCTTAAAGACAGTTGTTTAGGGGCCCGGTGCAATGGCTCAGTGGTCTACAGCGCCTGCTTGGGAAAGCTTGGGCGGCTTCAGGGACCGCGGTTCGATCCCCGGCACCACATGCTGCGCCAGCCCTGCCCTTGAGATGAGCTGAGCCGGTCATAAAAATGAGTGAATAAACAAACAAAGGTTCTGAAACAAGAAAAAAATAAATACAATTTTTTTAAAAAAGACAGTTTTGCCGGGCGTGGTGGCGCACGCCTGTAATCCCAGCACTCGGGAGGCTGAGGCAGGAGGATCGATGCAAGTTCGAGACCAGCCTGGGCTACAAAAGT
>PVJA010047073.1:0-14824 GCA_004027025.1 Myocastor coypus
TCCCTCTCCCCTCTCCTTTCTCCTCCCTCCCCTCTTCCTCACCCTTCCCTGCCTCCCCTCTCTCTGTCCCTCCCCTTTCCTCATCTTTTCTTCTCTTCTTTTTCTTCCACTGCATTCACTGGTCATACCAGACGGTAGAAATAAACAACAACACCCAAATTTATGGGTAAAGTTTATTGACTTTTTGGGGTCATGGAGCTCTTTTACACCTTGATTCCAGCTAGACTCTCCTTGGAAAAATTCCCACATCCAGGAGCCCTGGGTGAGCTTGACTGCTTGGCCTCATGTCAAGCTTCTAGACACGCAACTTTTCCAGAGATGGCTTTTTAGGGGCCACTGCACCAGCTGCCTCACAACCCTTCCCTGGTCCTCTTGGGGCCTTTCCGTGGGGGGTGTGTCCTGCTTCTCGGACAGCCCTGAGTAGACGCAGCTGTAGGCACACACATGCTCCAATGGCCTGTGGCCCAGTGAGAATCCTTAAGGCTCACTTTTTGGGACCTCGGTGGGTTCACTTTCCGGTCTCAGCATGATGTCTGAGTCCTCCTTGCATAGGAACCTGGGAGACCCAAGGGAGAAGACTGCGGTGTTTAGACCTTGCGCCTCACCTCGCCCGCCCACCTGCTCAGGAGAGCCACCTCCCTCCCTGCTCATCCCGAGAGAGCCCCCTGCTGGAAGTTCGCGTGATCTTGGTCAAATCCTTAGCACTTCAGGGTGGATGGCTTTTTAATTTCCTCTCTGACCCTTGTAGTCACACAAGCATAAGAATCACATACATATTTATCACACACACATACACACTAACACTCAATAGTAAAAATACACATGCAATTGATTGTCATTATTCACTGTAGTAAGTTTTGTAAATTGAATTGCTGAATACATAATCGTTGCTGCTTGGGAAAATATATACACACATACAGATATGTATATAGATATCTTCAGTGGATTATCATCTTCAATTTTCAAATCAACTCTTCTGAGTAGATTCTATTTTCTTTCTTTCTTTTTTTTTTTTTTTAAGAGAAGACAGGCCCTGAGGTAGAAAGGCTTGCTAGTAGAAACTCAGTAACAGGTGCCAGAGGTACTAAGTAAACCCCACGCAACTGGCACAGGCAGGAGCTTCTAGCACTTTGCCCATTTCATCTCCAGAGCGGCAGCCAGCAGGCCGAGCCTCGTTCCACCTCAGCTGGCACTGGCTTGATGGCCCATCCGCAAATTGTCACCACTCTTGTCTGTGCTTGTCTGTAAGTGGCCATTAAAGTGCAAAAGATATAACAACAGCATCTACACACAATGAAATAGGCTTTAAGAAGCAAAAGTAAAAACCACAAACACAAAAATCCATTAAAATGCGCACAGAGGTGTGCCATGAAAAACATGACTCTTCTATCTCTGGGCCGCCCAAATCTCCGAGCCCCTGGCTCCAGATCCTTAGAAAAGTGCCGCTGCCGACCTCTGCTGCACTCTCAGAGTCACCAGCTATTACACTTCGGAAAACAACAGTGGGTAGGAATAGGGAGTGTGAGCTTGAACATATCTAGCTTCCAAAAACATGTAAGCACAAGAAAGCTATTCTACCTCTCTAAATCTCAGTCCACATACCTTAAGCCTGGAGGCATAACCTCGCCCCCTGCGCAGATTGAGAGCTGAGTGCCTCTGTCTGGCAAGCGCTCCTCACGGGAGGACTGCCACTTAAGGTGCTCCATCTTTGCCTGGACAGCCCCAAGCTGCCAAGATTTCTAGGTCTACCAGGTGCCTCTGGCTTTTGCTCTTCACCTGCCTGCTGCGTGTCCTGCTGTCAGCCACTTTAGGTCCCGTTTCACAGAAGAATCTGGCTACAGAGAGCTCTTGAACAACCACAGCCTTTCTGCCCACCAAGTCGCCTCTTTCTGCTGTGGGTATTAGGGAAAGAAAGGATGATAAAGATTCTTTAAGCACCAGTAAGAGATCAGGACTTAGCTTTAGTTGTGGCCCTCAAACACAGAGAGGAAATAGACTGCAGGAGAAGAGAGGTAATTCTCTCAAACAATGGGACAGTATCACATCTCCCAGATTAAGCCCCTGAGACAGCTCCCAGTGTTCTTTCTTTTCTTTTTCTTTCTTTTTTTTTTTTTTTCCAGGTAGAATTCTTCTGATTGGAGACATCAGCTTTATTCCAGGAGAACTCAGCACCCTACCTTTCCTGAAACATTACAGGCAGTTGAGCCTACCTGAAAGGCTCTGTGGGAGATTGATCCCTTTGAAAGAATGCAATAGTTTCCCTCTGGCAATTGGATTCTTTTCTAGTATTTTCACTTCAGTAGATGCGCTACCCTTGGCAGAGCCTTGAGGAAGGATTTAGCATGCAAGCTACCATGCATTTAAAGAAAGTCCAAGTTTTATCTGACTTAACTCTTTCATGCAATCAGTTAGCATATAAATAACATTAAAAATAAAACACAAAACCCTGCCATGGGGATAGAAGTCTGTACTTAAATCACTTAATTATTTTACATTCCTGTGGGAGCGAGGAACACTGATACTTCCCTGATGTGTGTATCTTTGCGATTTACTTTCTATTCACCTCCTGGGGGGGGGGGGAGCAAATGCACCAAACTGCTGCGTGGAGGTCGTCAGAGGTGCGCCTGTGGAAAGTAAGCAAAATGAGAGCCCTGGGTCCCTTGCTCAGAGCAGCTGTGAACATGGCTGTAAACTCAGGTTTCCCAGAATTTTATAGTTACATTTTATCTAAATGGATGCCTATTGTCTTAGTTACTTTTTACTCGTTGCTGGGACAAATACCCGACACTCAAAATGAAGGAAGGAAAGGTTTATTTAGCTCACAGTTACTGGAAGTTTCAGTCCATATTCGGCTGCCCCAAGGCTGAGTGGAACAGGGCAGAGAGCATCCAGTTCATGGTGGCGGAATAGTGATAATCGCAACAGAGGCAACAGAGGCAATCGACCAACCAGGGCACCAGACAGCAACAGGGCAAGTCTGTCTCTCTGTCTCTCTTTATATTACATTGAGGCTCTCCACCTCAGCCTCATCTGCCTTAGGCTGCACCCATAATCCCAGAAGTACTTAAAACACTTAATCCCAGGGATCATGGATCAAGTCTCCAATTCTAGATCAGTACTAAATCACATAATCCCAGTGATTCATGAGTCAAGTCTCAATCTATAGAAGTCCCCGCCTCATGACTTTGTGAGGCTTTGGGGGGACAACTAGACATAAATCTATATTCTTTCTGTGCCATTTAACATTTTGTTATAAAAGTGTAGCAAAATTATGGACCCTGAAGCCACTTGAGTTGAAAGAAAGGGAAGTAATGTCTGTGGCTGTCTTAGTCACTTTTCACTCCTTGCTGGGACAAACACCCGACACTCAAAATGAAGGAAGGAAAGGTTTATTTAGCTCACAGTTACTGGAAGTTTCAGTCCACATTCGGCTGGCCCAAGGCTGAGTGGAACAGAGCAGAGAGCATCCAGTTCATGGTGGCGGAATAGCAACAAAATGGTGGCAGAGGCAGCCAGCCAAACAGGGCAGCAGAGCAACAGCAATAGCTTGAGTCTGTCTCTCTGTCCCTCTTTATATTACATTCAGGCTCTCTGCCTTAGGATATCCACCCTAGACCACACCCATAGTCTCAGCCTTACTCAGATTGATAATCCCATCAGTATTAAAACACATAATCCCAGGGATCATGAATCAAATCTCAATCTATAGAAGCTATGCCCCATGACTGCATAAGGCTTTGGGAGGACAACTAGACATAAACCGTAACAGTGGTGGTCATTGAACAAGTAGTTCTTCTTTTCTATCTTTGGAGTTTCAGCTCTTGGCCTCTGCTTGGAAGGCCGGGGCCTTTTGACACTTGATTGCTGCAGGATTCCTGGCTGCAAACATTACTTGGGGTGCTCATTGCTCCTCTGCCAGATCCAGGTCAAGGAGCAAGAACGAACTCCTCCCCAGATGCCACCCACAACCTGATTTCTTTTAGCCTGTAGAAGGTCACCAAAATTAATCCTTTTGTGGCAGCCTGCAAGCTCTATCATAAGAACTTAAAACTATTTTCTGTTTATAGATCTCAGTGAGATGAACTGAGGAAGTTTTGGTTTATCATTTAACTCTATTCCCCACCAACTTTTCTTTCTCTTACTGGGGTTTGGATTCAGGGCTTTTGCATTAAGCTATATCCCAGCTCTTTTTATTTTGAAACAGGGCCTCACTATGTAATGGGATAACAGAATTTTGTGCTATACCTGTGGAAAATTACTAAGAGGAGCACTGTATCCTCAGGGTTGGGTTTGTGCCTGGACAATCTGGCCCCAGAGTTGGAGGTCTGGCCTCTGGGATCTGTGTGCTGCCCTGCACATTCTTGGTACCTGGCCTATTAGGAAGGTAGGCAGAGAGGGTATGTGCCTTGCAGGGCTCTTTTCAAAAGGTATAAAAATGTGACTCAAAAGATAACAAATGGAAAACCTTTGTCTTGCCATCACCAAATCTCTCTCTCTCTCTCTCTCTCTCTGACAGTAGTACTTTCCACTTTATGTTCAGTGTTGCAAGGTCCTCAGAGATGCCAACATAAGGAGCACAACTTGCTGAGATTGTTTTCTAGTCAGGCTCAGTTTCTCACAGTCCACAGACCCGTGGCCACATGGTGATGCCCTGAGGTACTGCCACTGTGGGGGGCAGTAGCTGGCCCAGTGTGAGCAAATGACTGGCTCTTGCAGAGTCCCCTAGACCGCAGGCAACTTCAGATTCTCAGGTTTTCACAGACGTTGAAGGTGTCTCTCACGGTTCTTGCATAGAATAGCAGAACTGCTTCTCTGGACCGACATCATATTGCAAATCAATACACACTTTTATTTTTAATCTGTTTTTGCTGATTGGCAATAACATCAAAGTGCTGCAGCAGGGAATAAGTAGCACAGGGTGTTTCCTCTGTGAATCCCTTATGTTTTTCTTTTCTTTCTTTTTTTTGGGGGGGGGGGCTTCATATAGATTTAAATCTTAAATGCCCAGAGGGTCAACATGGGTACATTCTGGGGAAATCACAGCAGTTTCTGCCTTGGGTGGTCACATTTACATTTGATGTAGATCTGTAATAATATCCACATGTGGCCACAAATCAAGCCAAATCCTCCATCACAGAGACTTGATTATGACCTTCACACGTTCCACACAAATAGTAGAGGATGAGATTAAATGAAACTATGATCAGGATTTCTTGCCTCTGAGGTTTTCACTGAGTAATTAATTCAATTTTAGAAGCCACTTGAATCTCCACTCTCTGGGAATTGTATTGGTAGCAGCAACGACGTGCACCTTATACTGTCCTGCCAGCGTTTTCTTTGACTGAATCTGCTCTGCTTGCTGCTTCTTGTGAAGTCAGATGGCACTATACCTTCTCATCTCTTCGAGGCCTGTGGCTCCATGGTGTAGAGAACACTGACTGATCCTGGTGTTGGCAGCGCTTGTGTCAACTCTGAAGTCAACAGAACAAAGACTGAGGCTGACTGCAGAGCAGGTAGCTAAGTGAGGCAATTAGAAAGGGACCAGGCCCAAGACAGAGTCAGAATAGAAACAAGGCAAAGCAGCTCTGTGGTCCAGGACTGGGGTGAGAACCGAGGCCCCCAGGAGGACCCAGGGTATTAGGCCTGTGAGCCTCTCCTGAAACAAACAATAGCTCAAAGCTACACCTAGATAATATAACAGACATGGAGACTCAATGCACTGATCATGCAGACGGGGGACTGGAACACTGAGCAGTGTTTCTTCTACCCCTTCCAGAAATGCTTTTGTTCTTCTCTGCACCATATACCCTTGCTTTTCTATTAGATCACAGCACTATACGCACCTTGATTTTCTTTTTTGTTGTTGGTGCCAGAGATTGAACTCAAGGCTTTGAGCTTACCAGGCAAGCACTTATTCCACTGAGCTATCTCCCCAGTCCCTGTAACTTGTTTTTCTATTGGAACCTTATAGGTTGATTATAAAAGTGGACTCAAAATAACATGTTGTCTTAGTTATTATTATTATTATTTTTTTTATCTCACTGCTGGAACAAAATAGCTAACACTCATGATTAGGGAAGGAGAGGTTTATTTAGCTCACAGTTGATGGAGGTTTCGGTCGCTGCTTGGCTGGCCCCAAGGTAGAGTGGCACATGGAAGAGGGCAGCAGTTCATGGCAATGGCAGAAAAGCAAAAGCAACAAGAGGCAAAGAGGGAGGAGCAGAAAGACCAAGCCTCTTCCCCTGCCTTAGTTGTAAGCAGGTTGCACACCCATAATTGCAGCACTGGGCCATAAATTAATCATAAACTCCAAAATCTTCCCCCCTGTGACTCAGGAGGCTTTGTGAGGACATCCAGACTCAAAGCATGGCACCTGTGATGTGAGTTTGCTGTATAAAGCTCCCTCTAGACAGGCCCTCAGGGGCAGCCCTCTGTGTGGATCCCTCCTGCCTCTCAAGAGCTTTCTCTTCATAAACCTTCCCTACTCTTCACCTCCTTTGCCCTCAGTCCATTGTTCTGTACTGAGAGACAGAAAATGAGAACATCTGAGACTGGAAAGGGTGGGGGTTATTCGTTGTAATAACTAACTGTATGTTGTATGAGATTTTTTTTTTTTTTTTTTTTAATGACAGGAATCAAACTCAGGACCTTGTGCTTGCCAGGCAGGTGCTGTGGTGTGCTACGCTTTTTAATGAGTGACTTGAATTAGTCAGGAAACAAGGTAGCTGTACAGCAAATGCTGAGTGACACCAGTAGTAATGATCTCAGAAAGTGCACAAAGCCGTTCCTTCCAGCGCGCAGGAGTGCCTAGAATTTCACAGAGATGACTTCCAAAACAGTTGCTTTCTTCTGTGTGAATGAGGAGAACTGGGAGAGGGTTCCCTTCTGTGTTTTTGAGGTTAGGGGTCTAGCAGAGGGCAAGTTCTGTCGTGTTCATTGCCCTTACTTCTCAGTATGACTTCCCGTGATTTCACTCATTACTCCTTCATTTTGTCTAGATTATTTGTTCCCATCCCATTACCTTATACTTCCTTACTTACGGGTCTATTGCCTGTTGCCCCCCTGTAAAAGCTCCGCCTCCTAAGACCAGGAACCCCGCGTTTCGTTCTCTGCTACACACCCAGCACTCTGTACACAGACCCGTGGACAGGGACAACAATAGCTGCCAATGCCTAACGTGTGTTGAACAACAGCTCTTATTTGCCTGGCAGTGAAGCCTTTGGCGTTCAGGTGACTCCACCCCACAACAGCTCTTGCAAATAAATAGTACTTTTATTTTCTATTTTATAAATGGGAAAATTGAAGCTTTAAAAAAATCAAGCAAATTTCTCTCAAGTCACACAGTTGAGAAGTGGGAGGCTCATGATACAAAGCCAGCCTAGGTTTTCCAGAAGGTTCCACTAATCACTCATTAGGCAGCTCTAAGTCACCCAGGCAGCACCCTTGCCTGTCTCATTTCTTGCTGCACCCCTCTCCCCCACGAGTATATGTCAGCCTCTCAAGAATTATTATTATTATTATTATTACTATTATTTCGAGCAGATGAATTTTCATTTCAAAGTGTTAAGTTCCTGGCAAAGCGGGCAGTGGCCATCTACTGACAGAGACAAGGCCCAGGCAAGTTAGCAGGACCAGCTTCTTACACAGTCACGGGGGCTCTGGTGTTCTTCAGGGCAATGTGCAGGCTGCTTGCATCCTTTGGGCCCCTTCTTCACCTTCTGCGCACCCTTCCCTCGCCCATGGCTGCATCCCTGGATTCAGAGGGCTGGAGTCTGGGGAGGCCTCCAGGACAGATGTGCCTTTGTCCCAGATGTGCCCTTGTCCTCAGAGCTAATCCCTTTGCCGTGCAGCTGAGTCAGTGGTGCCCGCAGAGCCCGTCTGTCCTAGCTGGCTCAGCCCAGTGTCCTGGAGCTCATCAGAGACACCCGCGGGCTGTTTGGCCCAGGCACTGCCTGGACTCCACTAACTCCTGTGAGAACACTCGTCGTCCTCAGGAGGAACACTGTGGGGGAGTGGGGGAGGAGCAGCCTCTGACCTCTCTTACCCATGCACAAGTACAGTGCTCTAAGGTGTGTGTGTGTGTGTGTGTGTGTGTGTGTGTGTGTGTGTGTGTGTAGTCATTGGGCCTTGGCCCAGAAAGCGTTTGGATTACAGTTTTTAAAAGTTGAGCATCAAACATTTGAGTTTCTTTGATCTCTTGTTGCCACACGGCTGTTAAGTTGTAAGAAAATCCAAAGTAGCTTTGGATAAAAACGCTTTGTGTGTGTATGTGTGTAGGTGTGTGTGTGTGCATGTGCGTGTACTTACGTACCTGCTAGTAGGCAGAGGTGCAGTTGCAAGGCCCCATTTCCAGCAGTAAGACACAAAGGTGAAAATGTCTCTCCAGGTGGGACTGCTGGGCTTTACAGGCCCTTAACGCACAGTGGGTGACAGCGGCATTTGGCAAGCGTGGCAGTCACCGCACCACCCAACTCCCCCACACAAAGGCTGCCTTGGGAATGAGGTCGCCAACCACAGTAGGGGCAAAGCTTTCAGCTAAGGAGGAAACAAGCAGAAGAAAGAGGCCTTTATTTGTGGGCACCTGACAAGCTAAATCCTGTTTCTCTTTCTAAGGAGCTAGTTTTAGAGTCAGGGTATGACATAAACCCATAAAACTGAACAAAGAAAAAGAAGCGCTGCTTCACAAGGAGGTCCTGGCAAATCCAAAGGATGCCTGGGGACTATTTCATACTTTCACACAACAGGGAGGGAGGTAGCAGTATGAAACCTCTTGGACAGAAACATGTTCTTATTGCTTATCACATATTCTCATAGATGAGTGTATGAACTTATAAATGAGGAAACAACCTTTTATTTCACCAGGGTTTTTATTTTCTGATCCTTCTTGATGTTTTAAATGCTGGAGTTCAAGTGCTGTGATAGTTCTGGTTCCTTGAAAAGGTGGTCATGATGAGCATGTTTAATCTTCAAGCAGGTACAATCACTTTTTAGGTTTCAGAGGAGAGTAATTCATCTTGAATTAGAAAAGAAGGACAGAGATCCCTTCTTTCTTGAAATCTACACATTTTTTTTCAAGGAAGAAAACCATCAAAAATAAGGCACAGTAAGGAAGCAAAATGTACAAGAGGTGATAAGGTGATTGTGTTATGGATGAAGAAACCTTGAGTGAGGAAAGAGAAGCTTTAGGCCTACTTACATTCTGACGGCCAATTAGGCCTCATGGAATAGAAGACTTTCACTCAACATTGGGTGGAGGCAGGGAAGAGATGTGTGGAACTTGGGAAGAGTAGTTCCAGGACAGGCCCGTGTGTGGTTCTGAGTGAGCGGTGGAATTCAAGGACAGAGCAAAGCAGAAGTGTAGGGGGTCCTTTAAGAATTTGATTTTCTATCCTGAGAGAAGAGGGAGCTCTTGTATGGCTTGGCTTTGAACTTAATGGTAACTTGGCCAGACTTACTTAGAAGCTTACACCTGTCTGTACTCTAGACTATCAATAGTACCAATAAGGACACTTATCTGAAGGCTACGGCAGTAACCTAAAGGCTTCTGCTATCTACTGCAAAGCATGTAATGGTTCCAATTTGAATTGGAGCCTTCAGTGTTTTGCTCTGTGATTTGAGTCTCTTCTTTTAACTCCCATGAGTTTCATTTTTTCATCTTTAATTATACGTGGTGATTACACTCATCTGATAACTTACATGGGCCTAAAACTTAGATTATGTGATGAGCCAAAGTTTGCTTAGTGCTTGAGACTGGTAGAAGAATAAACAGCTAGACCCTGGCAGCTGGACTCCATGACCCACTGCTCGTCAACTCCAGAGGACATCAGAGGATAAAGTGGCCAGTGTTATTCTACAAAAAATGTCATCCAGATTCCAGAATGGCACGATTACCAATGTGCACACCAGAATATAAATAAATAGTTTCAAAGAACATCGATTCCAGAGTATGTCTTTCCTGTGAGGAGCAGGGCAGGGACCAAGGCAGAGCCTTCTGTCTTTTAATGTGTTTCCACAGAGGTGGAACCAGGAACTAATTCTTGCAGTCTTCCACTTCTAAGAGAAATGGCAGCTCTTGGATGCTCTGAAATAAAACCACATGGATTTTGGCCTAGAGCTTAATAATAAGTGGGTTTGGGGAAGAAAAGATAGTTTAGGAACAGATGGAGAGTTTGACTTACTTGGAGATGGGTCTTTTTTTAACAAAGATGGCATGTGACTGTGTTGGAAGGCAACATGGCTTCCCAGAACTCTGCAGCAGAATGAATTCTACATCTATGTGAAATCCACCAAAGACTAGGGAGTTTAGAGTGAAGCTTCCAAGCTGGGCCACACAGGCTAGCAGCAGTGGGTAGAAAGAGGATAGAAAGGCAAAGGACGGCATGGTATAGCCAAGTGAGAAAGAGGATAGAAAGAGGTCAGTTTGCAAAGTCATAGCCAGAACAGAGTAAGGTGGAAGCTGTGGCTATAGGTGGAGATACTACAGTCCTTCTAATACTAATGGGGAGACTCTAGTTTTCTTACGAGCACTTTGCATATGCTAGCTCTCTTTCCCTACTTTTGGCTTATACTATGTTATTATAAAGAGACTTCTTAGTACAATGTAGTTGAACTTTGCTTTTCTATCTAGCGTGACAATCTCTGTCTTTTGACTGGAGTGTTTAGATCATTTATATTTAATTTGATTGGTACCAGGATTGACATAAAATGCTACATTTTCTATTTGCTTTTAGGTATATCAGTTATTCATTTCCTCATTTTGCCACTTTTGGGTTAACCGAGCATTTTTCAGGGTTTAATTTAATCCCCACTATTGCCTTATGAGCTATAGCTCTTTGTTTTACATTTGTAAATTATTCTGGGATTAAAAGTAGGCATCCTTAGCTCATTGTAGTAGACTGTGAAATAATACAGTATTATGTAACTTCACATATAATGTAGGACTCTTTCAACAATGAACAGTTGCTTTCTTTTCCATCACTGTTGCTATTGCAGTTGAAACTTTTGTCTCTAGACATGTTAGATTCTGTTATTGTTTATGTTAGTCAATTATCTTTAAACGAATTAATTATTGTAAGAGTTTATTATTTATCCATATATTTACTGTTTATATCACTCTTCATTTCCTTGTGTAGACTCTGATTTCCATGAGGTTTGATTCTCCTTCTACCTAAAGGATATCCTTTGATGCTTCTTATAGCACAAATAGTTGGTAAAATTTTCTTAGTATTCCTGGTCTTCAAAAAGCCTTTATTTGACCTTCATTTAATTCTTTTTTTTTTTGTCAAGTACAGAATTGCAGATTGACATTTATTGCCTCTTTTTTTGTTACAAAAACAGATTTCATAAGATTTACCATCTTGGCTTTTTAAGTGCATAATTCATTTCTGAGTGTACAGTTCAGAAATTTTATAGCTTTATATTGCTGTAAAACAGAGCTCCTCCACATTGTTTTCATCTTCAAGAACAGAAGCTCTGTGCCTATCAACAATTCCCTTTCTACCCTCCCCTTAGTCCCTGGTAACCACCACTCTGTCCTATTTTTGAGAATTCAACTATTTTGTGTAACCCCCGTGAGTGCTGTTGTGAAGTATTTGTCTTTTTGTGCTGGACTTTTTTATTTAGCGCAGTGTCCTGTAGGGTCATCCATGTTACAGGATATAGAAAGATTTCTCTCAGTTTTGAGGCTGCCTGGTATTATGGCCTGGTTACACTACATTTCATTTATCCACCCATCTAGCAGTGGACATTTGGCTCCCTTCCTCATCCTACTCATTATGACTGGTGTTGCTGTGAACTTGCATGTGCAAGTATCTCCTTGAGACTCCACTTAGAATTCTCTTGTATATACAATCAGAAGCAGGATCGCCCAGTCATGCGTCAGCTCCATTGTGCTTTGAGGACCTGTTGTACTCTTCCTTAGCATATATGTCATTTATAACCCTGCCAGGGGCTCACAAGGATCCCAACTTCTCCACACCCTTGCCAACATGTTAGTTAGTTTTTCTTTTTTCTTCATAATAGCTGCCCCGATGAGTTTGCAACAATGCCTCCCTGTAGTCTTTACGTGCATTTTTCTGACGATCAGTGATGAGGAACGTCTTGTCATGAGCACACGTATGTCATCTTTGGAGACACAGCTGCCCAAGTTCTTTGCCCATTTTAACATTGAAGCCTAGGACAATTTGGTCTGGTGCTGAGTTGTAAGAGCTCTACGTACGAGCCCTTATCAGAGACCTGACTTCCAAATATCGTTTCCCACGCTCTGCGTTGCTTTGTTCATCTGCTCCCAGTATCCTTTGGTGGCCAGAAGTCCTTAAGTCTGGTGCAGCCCCATTTGTCTACTTTGGTTTTTGTTTCCTGTGATCCTTTGTTCATTCTTTCAGCATGTTAAGATGTGGGTCTTCTGCACATATAGTTTCTAAACAGGAGCCTGTGATGGTCATTCTTATTCTTGTTCTTTGGATTTAAAGTGACTTTTCCCTCAAGCTTTTTTTTTTTTTTTAAAGATTTTTCTCTTCATTACTGGCTTCAAATGACTTTTACTATGTCAGCCACTAGCTAAACTGTCTTCAGTGTGGTGGTTTTCTTTGTTCTTTTCCTGGTTGGGGTTTGCTGGATCTCTTAAAATTTGTGGGGTTAGTATATTCATCAGCACTGGGATATTTAACCATTACTTACTCAAATATTATTTTCTACCTCTTTTCTCTTTCTTTTGGAACTGCAATTACCCTTGTGCTAAAGTTCTGAGTCTTATGCACAGGTGACCAAGGCCCTCTTAGCTTATTTTTCAGTAGCTTTTCTCTTTATATTTTATTTTGGATAGTTTTTCTGCCATCTTTAAAGGGACCAATCTTTTCTTCTGTAGTTTCTAATGTGATATGAATTCTGTCTAGTGATAGTTTAATTTCAGGTATACTATTTCTAATTTCTGATTCTATTGACTAATTTTTCTTGGTTCTAGCACATATTTTTTTCCTCCTGATTTTTCCATTTGTTTGGATCAGAATGTGGACCAGAGGTGTCTCTTTAAATCTTTCAAAAAAGTTTTTAAGGGCAAATCTAGAGTGGTCTTTATCCAATGGCTAATTTTAAACTCACTCCTTGCACTGGCCCTCCTGCTGTCTCCACTGACTTCCCCATGTAATCCGTGGAGCCTTTGTATTCTCACCGGTGGGAACACGAAGTACTCCTGGACCCATCTGTGGGAGATCTAGAGTTGTCTGGCCTGCAGCCCCTCAGGACATTGCTTCTTGCTCTCCAAAGTTCTAATTTGTCCTCGCTCACGGTGTCTCGTGCTCTACAAGTACACATCTGCATTTAGTCACAGGTTCTAGTCTTCCCGTGCCCATTTCTAGAGCTCTTCTCATGCGCAGCCCTATTTGCTCAGTATTCTGCCAGGCAAATAACAGCCACCTTGGCTTCTGGAGCCTTTTCACCTTCTCCTCTGCCCAGTGAGATTAAAATATGGATTTTCCCTTCTGGCTCAGCAGATCAAAAATTGCCTTCAGGCAAATATTGGCGCTGTCTTAAGACTCTTCCTTTTTTTTTTTTTTTTTTTTTCTGGAATTATACTTCTCTGTTGCCTGCTGTCTAATGTTTGAAAACAAGTTATTTCTTCTTAATTGCTTACAGAGGAAGAATAATTCCACAAATTGTTTCTCATTAATGCAGTATTCTTTCCTTGATTGTATTCAAAACTCTCCTGCTATAAAAATTATGTACCTCTGGCCCAGAGACCTGGTAACGGATGGCACTTCATATGAGATTTCAAAAGAGTTGCACCACTAAAGGAAGCCTGGAACTATTTGAACCTCATAAAACTAACAAAGTTGATGATTTTTTACTATATGATTTATATTGATGGAAAAAACTTGCTACATTTCTAACTTGGCTTAGTCCAGGGAGACAGAGACAGTGGAAGGACCCAGCCAAAGGTGGGTGCTTGGTGCTTTGTGTATTGAGTGACATATAGGACAGTGTGTTGAGTGACATATTAGGACACTTCTGCTCACTTCATTTTTTGAACATTTTGGGTTTCTCTTCGTGGCTTTGGGCTTTTAGGTTAAACTATTTTTCTTTGGAAAAGAAGACATTTTCTTTGGTTGGGTTTACAGTTTATTAAAGTACGATAGTGGATTCTTGTTAGTCTTTGAATCAAATGCATTTATGTTCCAAGAAAAGAGGCTTATGGAAGAAAACACTGACTTTATCTTCATCAGATAATCAAGGAGAGGGACCGAGGCTCCCTGATCTGGGTCAGGCTGTGACTGAGCTTTTTGTTAGGGAAGCAGCTTAGCAGGTGTTGGAGGCCACACTGCAGCCGTGATGAACAGGCTTTAGAATGCATCACTTGGCTTTCTGTACCAACAGATGAGTCTGTCCCAGGCCTAAGTGAGCCAGCAGCTGGCAAGCAGAAACAGAACTCTCCATGCCAATGGTCATAGTAGAGTCCTGTAGGGGCCTGAGGTACTGTGACCTCCCTGAAGGCAAGATAACCCTGCAGCTGGAGGTGGTCTGATTCACCCTCAAAATTTCAAAAGCAGTACTGCCAACACGAGAGATCAAACAGCTCTCTCATTAGGCAAAGATTTATTGCTTGGAGTATCTTAGTTTTATCTGCACAAAGCCTTACTGATTTTCTCATCCTTTTGCCTCAGCTGTTCCTTCAAGTTTTTCTTCTTCTTCTCCTCCTCCTTGTCTTTCTTCTTCTTTTCTTCTTCTTCTTCTTCTTCTTCTTCTTCTTCCTCTTCTTCGTCTTCCTCTTCTTCCTCTTTGTCTTTGTCTTCCTCTTCCTCCCCTTCTCTCCTCCTCCTCTTCCTCCTCC
>PVJA010047074.1:0-14742 GCA_004027025.1 Myocastor coypus
CTCGAACTCGCATGGATCCTCCTGCCTCAGCCTCCCGAGTGCTGGGATTACAGGCGTGAGCCACCACGCCCGGCTAGTCATTTGTGTTTAAACAGAACTCACAGTCTACTGATGATTTTCTTCTTCTTTTTTTTTTTGTTTGTTTGTTTGTTTATTTGTTTTGGTGGTGGGGATTCAGCCCAAGTCTTCCTGTGTACTAAGTGCACATTATACGTGTGCCGTGGCTGTGTCCCTACCTCGACTGTTAAGCCATGTGAACAGTAGTTTGTCTTAGGTTTCATTTACCTTATTGTTGTCACATTTATGGACCTGATGACTTCCCACCCAGGACACAGAGGCCAACTGCGATAGGTCTCACCCTGACAAATGGGCATACCACACAGGTCATGACAGGTGGTAAATTGCCAGGAGAACTGGCAAGGGTCACAGCACACGATGGGCCTTTCTCTTCATGGATACTCTGTCTTTCTCCCTAAGCGATGTGCCTCCATCCTACGTTCAGACCAAGTTCTACAAGCTGAAAGCTGCCTGTGTTCCCTTTTGGCAGAAAAAGACCTTCCCAGGTGGGTGCTGTAAGTAGTTGTGTAGGCAGAAGCACAGTCTCGAGTCACGTGCTGGTTGTTGAAGTCACGTCACATGCGGCTTTCTGGAGTCTGAGCTTCGTTACTCAGGATGGCAAATTCCAGTCCCTACCTGGTAGGACTTTGCAAAGGCCTAACTCAGGCAACGAAGTGGAAAATGTCCTTGTGGTGTTGGGTACTTAGTGACCCCTCAGTAAGCCACTGCTGTGCACAGTCTACCAAGCACACCATTCTAAGACATGTCAGATGCCCAGTTCTTCTAACCATTTGTGGGTGGTTGTACATGCATAAGTCCTGCTACACTCAGGCCCTTGTGGAAAGGAGCACTGTGGAAAGCTGTTAGAATTCTGTAGTCCTGCTCTCATCCCAAACCCACCAAATCCGAATCTCCAGGCAGAGCCCAGAGTCCGAACTGCACTGTCTGACAAGCTCAGAGCGCCAGGCATGGTGGCGCACATCTGTAATCCCAGCCCTTGGAAGGCAGAGGCAGGAGGATCACCACAAGTTTAAAGCCAGTGTGGGTTCCACAGTGAGCTCAAGGCCAACCTCATCCATGTAGGAAGACCTTGTCTCAGAGCTCCCAGTAAGTCTCTCGTGGCCTGCCTAACCTACATGGCTGTACAAAGTGTGACAAAATATTCCCTGGCCTTCAGCAGACATACTTACCTGCCTCAGTGTGCATGCTGGCTAACTCCATGGCCAAGGGCACACCTCTGAATGCCTCTGTGCCTACCACACCCAGTCTCAATTACCAGTCTCAGCAGCACATGGCAGGCCCGGGGATCAGACCCCACCCCTGCCCTGCTTGTAGGCACTTTAATCTGCTGAGCTATTTGCCCAATTTGAAGATTGGGCAAGAATATAAGCAGAGAACAATATGCATTGTATCAATTATTGTGGCTGTCCTACTAATGTGTTTTGAAACTCTCCATGTTGTTTCTTTTTCTTTTTTTTTTTTTGGTCTTTTTGAGGCAGGGTCTTGCTATGTAGTGCAGGCTGGCCTTGAGGTCACTCACTTTTGTAGCCCAGGTTGGTCTCAAACTCGCACTGATCCTCCTGCCTCAGCCTCCCAAGTTCTGGGATTACAGGCATGCACCACCATGCCCGGCCTTCTCCATGTTTTTTTTAAATAATTTTTTAATTTTACTTATTTATTTATTTCTTGTTTCAGAACCTTTGTTTATTTACTCATTTTTATGGCCAGCTCAGCCTGCCCTGAGGGCAGGGCTGGCACAGCATGTGGTGCCAGGGATCGAACCACGGTCCCTGAAGCCGCCCAAGCTTTCCCAAGCAGGCACTTTAGACCACTGAGCCATCCTGTCAGGCCCCTCTCCATGTTATTTCTTATTAAAAGTAATAACAATAGCCGGGCGTGGTGGCTCACGCCTGTAATCCCAGCACTCGGGAGGCTGAGGCAGGAGGATTGGTGCGAGTTCGAGACCAGCCTGGGCTACAAAAGTGAGCTCAAGGCCAGCCTCAACTGCATAGCGAGACCCTGTCTCAAAAAGACAAAAAAAAAAAAAAAAAAAAGTAATAATAATAAAGATGTGGACCACAAAAAGAAAAAACATATATATGCAAACCAGCTGGGTGTGGCGGCACACACCTATAATCCTAGCAGTCAGGAGGCAGAGGCAAGAGGATTGTTGGAAGTTTGAGACCAGCTATGAGCTCAAGCCAGCCTCAACTCCATTGCGAGACCCTTCCTTAAAAAGACCAAAACTAAAAAGAGAGAGAAAAAAAATTAGGGGCCCGCCAGATAGCTCAGTGGATTAAAGCACCTACTTAGGCAGAGCACAGTGGCCAGGAACCCCGGCGGGGGTGCCCACCCCTAGACACACTGAGACAGTGATTAAGACAGGGCATGGTGGCACATGCCTGTAATCCCAGCACATAGAAGGCTGAAAAACAGGAAAGATCACTACAAGTCTGATCTGTGTAGTGAGACCCTATAGACCCTGTGCTAAATACATTTTTATTTTTATTTTTATTTTTATTTTTATTTTTATTTTTTTGTCTTTTTGAGACAGGGTCTCGCTATGCAGTTGAGGCTGGCCTTGAGCTCACTTTTGTAGCCCAGGCTGGTCTCGAACTCGCACCAATCCTGCCTCAGCCTCCCAAGTGCTGGGATTACAGGCGTGAGCCACCATGCCCGGCAATACATTTTTTTTTAAAAAAAAAAAAAAAGACTACAAGCAGAGCACTGGGGCCTTGCACATGGTCTTCTCAGGATCCTATACGCTTTCACATTGATGAGGCTACAAACTTCAGATTTAAATTTCTGTCTTATAGAGATCATCGACCACCTTTATGAGATTAGTCTACCTTTGCTTAAAGAAAAGTTACAAAAGAAGATGAAGAGATGTGGCACCAAGATCTCGACCCCTGCAGCACCCAAGCAAGTTTTCCTGTTCAGAGACATCTTTTATTGTGAAGACGACAGTGAGGGAGAAGACATAGAACAGAGCTAAGCCCAGCTTGCCCTTTCCAGTCCTCAATTGGATGGTATTTATATACGTGTGTCAGCTTTCCAGAACTGCAGCAAAGTGTCTGAGGCCAAGACGCCCTACAAAGGAGGAAAGATTTATGCCAACCTGCGGCATACACTGCAACAGGGTGAAGGACCCTGCAGGGGAAGGCTGAGCTACCTAGGGCTGGGAGCTGCCCTGGCCCGGCTGCACCACCAGCACCAGCGCCTGTGTGCCTCTCAGTAGCTCTGCGAGTGCCAGCCCATCCACTGATGCTGCTGCCCTTTCTGTACCCTGCCCACCTGTGTCTCTTACTGCCACTGCTGGTGTAGGTACCTGTGTCCCCAGGGGCCCAACAGCTGCTGCCTTCCAGTCTTCACGTGCTCCCACATGCCACCCCAGGCAGAATCCTGCTGCAAGGGACTCTGGGAAATCAAGGTCCCAGGTTCCTGGGCCACCCGCATTAGAGAGCACAGGGAAATGTTCCATACGGTGACATCGTGAGAGCCAAGATGCAGCTCCACGGTCATCTGGCTGCCTTCTGATGTCACTTAGCACTGCCGGGATGGTAGGATGTCCATGTATAGAACTAAGCATGGGGCCCGGCAGGATGGCTCAGTGGTCTAAAGCACCTGCTTAGGAAAGCTCAGGCAACCGCAGGGACTGCGGTTCGATCCCCGGCACCACATGCTGCACCAGCCCTGCCCTCGACGTGGGCTGAGCCGGCCATGAAAATGAGTGAATAAACAAAGGTTCTGAAACAAGAAAAAATAAATAAATAAATAAAATTTAAAAATCTTAAAAAAAAAAAAAAGAACTAAGCATGAACCAGGCCTTCCACACAAGGGCTAATATGAATGACTATCAGACTTCCTCACCTCTGTCCCCAGCACCTGTCACAGTGTCACAGACAATAGACATTAGTCAATACTAGCTTCTTACTGAGCATTGCGCCTGCAGAGCTCCTGCCCCTCACACGTCCCATCGCTGTGCTGATGGATTGTACTAGGTGTATATTCCCTTTAGGGGAGGATCTGTTAAGATGCTTCAGAGCCCGAGGAGTGTACATCTACGTGGCCAGGACCTGACTATACAGGAATGGTAAACTATGTATGAATGGAATGTTTATAATACTGAGAAAATGTCCTTCTATAGGAAATGTGTAATGATATTTTTGGATATTAGTACAGTGGTTAAAAATGATGGTTTGATTGACATGTGTAAGGGCCATTCCTGATTGTCGAGAGGCCTGAACTAAGGGATAACTGGGGAGGGCTGATGTGTGAGCACTCCACTAACGAGTTCTTGGCAGAAAGAGTTAGTGGGGGTGGGCAGAGCTGGAGGAAGCAGCCTGAGGGTGTGCCGGTGGAGGGCGTGGCTTCTCAGGCCCTTGCTCGGCATCCTGGCTTCCATAGGTACAAGCCACAGGGGAGCTGAGCTGCCGTCTTTGTTCCTCTAAAGTTGTCTCTTGGCTATGTATTTGTGCCTGTAAAAAGCTGAGTAGCGTGAAAAGATAGTATTTCAACTGAAGTATTTCAGAACATGTATTTTGTTAATTTTGTATAAGAATAAAGGAAATGTATTACAGAAGCATTGAAATGTTCAAAATGAACGCAATGTCAGAAGTGGTTCTTTCTCTGCATTCATGAAGTAGAAGTCTTCCAGGCTGACTTGTTTATTTGACACAGAGTCTTGCTAGGTAGCCCAGGCTGGCCTCAAACCTGCAGTGATCATCCTGTCTCAGCCTCCCAAGTCCTGGGATTACAGATGTATGCCACTGATCTGGAACTCCAGCTGCCAGAACAGCGGCTCCTGGCTCCCAGTCGGCCCAAGGAATCTGAACTCTGAAAAGGCTAAGGGTGGTGCTGGCCTCTGGTTTCCTGGTTGCCCCCACACCTGTTCCCAGCTTGCCTTTGCTAGTGATGGCACTGAGTTCGCAACCTGTCTCACTCTCCCCAGGGTGACACACACAGTGAACCCCGTCACTTCCACTGCTCACCAGGAGCCTGCCCACCTCCCTGCTGCTGCCCTGAGCTCTCACACCCTTGCCCAGGCTCCCCTGAGCTTTGCGCTCCCACACCTGGCCCTTCCCCTACCCGTGCTCCCTGCATCTGCAGGCTGTCACATTGCCACTCCACTAAGGCCCTTGAAATGGTTTCCCGCTGGAGTAGAACAGTATGCAAACTCCATGTCTGAGGACTTGAGAGCGCTTGCACTGTCTGCTGCTGTAGCTGCTTAGCTTCCCAGTCCTACCCCAAATGCTCGACGCACCGAGATTCTGCTGCTTGAGTGAGTGAGCGAGTGGACAGATAAGTGACTAGCAGGAAACACCCACAAGCCTTTGCGGGACTGTTTCTGGGCTAGAACACCGCACAGTTTTACAAGGCTGACTTTTATGTGGGTTTCCATCCGGATGTAGTTTGCTTACAGAGTAAGGTTTCCAACCTCCCCCGATGACTACCTCACTCTCTGCTTGCTTTTCTGATTAACAGCCTTTATCTTTTTTTTTTCTTCCTTGCCTGAGGGTGATTTACTACAGTATCCCCAGCACCTTGCATGATGTCTAGGTCTGATGGGTAAAAGGGAGGGAAAGCGAAAGGGAGGAAGGGAGAAAAGAAGCCAGGCAGACAAAGGCCAAATAATTACGATTATTATGAATGCTACTAAGAGCTGTGGCAAGAGCCATCCCCAGCCAGTTGTAATCTGTTCAGCAGCCCACCTTCCCAGAGCCAGGGCAGGCCACAGAGCCTGCAGCGATTCCCTCTGTGCCAGGACCCCTAGTACAGGAAGTGGCTCAGAGTTAGCCATTACCCCAAGGCAGGCACTAACGCTGTACTTTGCTATGCTGATAAAAATGGAGGCATTTCAAGAGTCAAGCAGGTTTTAGGGGAATAAAATGCCACATTGCTCTATGCCACAAGTCAGTGTATAAGTGAATTCTACTCTTTGGTTATTAAAATATTATGTTTGTGTGCTAGCATTTACATTTTTATAGAAATTTTGTTTCACTTTTAAGACTTTTATAAGAATTTAAAACTCCCATGTCATTTTTTGTGAACACATGAAACAAATAAAGCTTGAATATAAATGTGAAAAAAAATTCCATCCCAAAAGTCACTAAGTAAATAATAACTACAAAAAAATCCTGGGATGGAAAAGCATTTGATTTCCAGATTTGTCATATTACAATATCACAAATATTCAATATTCAGGCTGGCCAAATAGCTCAGCGGATTAAAGCGCCTGCTTAGGCAGACGCAGCCACTGGGGTGCAATCTTCAACACGCTGTGCCAACCCCTCCCCCGAGGTGCTCTGAGGTGGTGCCTGAGGCTGGGCGTGGTGACACGCACCTGTAATCTCAGCTCTTGGGCGGCTGGAAACAGGAGGATCACTATGAGTCCAATCTGTGTAGTGAGACCTTGTAGGCCCTGTACTAAATACATTTTTAAAAAATCAGTTTTCAACAAATAGTACAAGACATACAAAGAAGAAAAGAAAGAACAGCTCATGTCCAGGGAAAATCCCTGAAGAAGTTTAGATGTGGACTTACTAGACAAAGATGGTATTTTATTTCTATTTTTATTATTTTTAAATTTAGTACAGGGTCTCCAGGGCCTCACTATGTAGCTCAGACTCTCAGTGGTCCTCCTGTTTTCAGCCTCCCAAGTGCTGGGCTTACAGGCACACCACCATGACCAGTCCCTGTCACTGTCTCAGCATGCCCCAGGGGCGGACCACATGGCACACCAGGGATCAAACCCCAACCAATGCACCCTGCCTAAGCAGGTACTTTAGTCTGCTGAGCTATCTGGCTGGCCCTAGACAAAGATTTTAAATCAAACATCCAAGAGGGGCTGGGGAGATAGGTCTGTAACACAAATGCCTGCCTGGCAAGTGCAAGATTGTGAGTTCAAACCCTGTCCTGAAAAAAAAAAAAAATCCAAGATATACTCAGTGAGCTAAAGGAAACCATCTAAACAGAACTAGAGGACATCATGACAATGATGTCTCCTAAACAGAAAACATTACTATAAAGAGTTATGAATTCTAAAAATAAAGGCATTGCAAAGTAAATTTAGGATGAGTAAGCCTTGTTTTGAGAACTTTTCCTAAATGATTAACATACCTATATCCACAGTTTTTGGTTTTGGTTTTGGGTTTTTTTTTTTTTTTTTTTTTGTTGTTGTTGTTGTTGTTGTTGTTGTTGTTGCCTTTTTGAGAAAGGGTCTCGCTGTGCAGTTCAGGCTGGCCTTGAGCTCACTTTTGTACCCGAGGCTGGTCTCGAACTCTCACCAATCCTCCGGCCTCAGCCTCCCGAGTGCTGGGATTACAGGCGTGAGCCACCACGCCCAGCTTATATCCACAGTTTTAAGGTAGTAAAGGATACAAAATGACAATCAAATTGAGAAAAAAAAATCAGGTTTACTTTGATCCTAGTGACCTACCTGGCATCTGTAAACCCGAGGGAACAGTTACAGGTGTAGCAAAAACACTTTGAAGCTCCTAGATGCCTCAGAAGAAAACACAGAACATGCTTTTAACAAGCAACAGGTTCAGAGCCCAGGAGTTTGGCATTTGTTCCTCCAGTGGTATCAGTATGAATAATGGATGTCCTAGGGAGAAGAAAACATCAGAACAAATATGTGAAGAAATAATCTAGGCTTGATTTTTTAAATTAACCCGTACATACAAACACTCAATAAGCTTTAGTAGACTAAACTTGGTAGAGCCCAACCAAGACACACTGGAGTGTTGGTGCCCTGTGTCAAGGTGAGAAGCTTAGAAGTTCAGTTAAGTGACCTGGCACAGAGCCAGGATCGTTGGTTTGAGAGGGTAGGGACACTGAGAGTTCTGCACCCGCAGCCCCACGGTAGCCTGTTTATAATATAAGGAGGGAGGGGGCTGGCTAGGAGCTGCAGCCGCTGCCCTTCCCTTTGCTCTTTGCTCTTTCTGCTGCCATGAACGGCTGCTCTCTGCCATGTGCCACTCTGCCTTGGAGCCAGCGGAGGATAGACCGAAACCTCCACCAACTGTGAGCTAAATAAATGTTTCCTTCCTTCATGTTGAGTGCTGGCATTTGTCCCAGCAACACGTGAAAAGTAACTGAGACATTCATTATAATGGAACTATCAGAAGACAAAATAGAGGTAGTCTTTTTTGAGATGCTAGGGTTGAAACCCAGGAGTGCTTTACAATGATGCATACCCCAAGCCATTTTTTACATTCTGAAAAGTTTTAGGGTAGGGTCTCAATAAATTTGCTAGGCTGGTCTCAAACTTGTGATCCTCCTGCCTCAGCCTCCCAAGTCGCTTGGGGGGCAATATCATACCCAGCAAAAGACAGCTATGAAACCAGCAAAAGAAAAGCGAAAGGAATGCTTTCCGGCACTCCTGAGGTGCGTGGAGAGCCACCGTGGCCACAAGGGGGTGGTAAACGTTGAACACCACTCAGTGTGCTTGTGTGGGTCTCCGCGCTGGACTCCCACCTAGCTGGGACAGAAACACTGCCTTCCAGGGGAAGCTGATGGATGCGCCAGAAGAGCCAATTCCGTGAAAAACCAAAAGCACGCTGTGCCTGCCTCACCTGCCGCGCCAACGCTGCCCTGTCCCCTGCCCTGGACTCCACTCAGAGACCCCAACCTTTCTATCCCCCTTGGCAGTGCCCCCCTCCCTTACCTAAATGCCCCTGTAAAACATGCTCTGGCCCCATGCTTCCTGAGCCCAACTGCACCCCACCTGCAATAAAGTCCTTTCACATTGCTTGCGTTTTGCTTGTCTTATGGGCTCCACTGTGCTTTGGTCTAGCTGTTTTTGTTTGTGGCTTGTTTTTCTGCATGATTTTAGAGATAACTTGATAAAAGCAATAATTATACATCTATATGAAGGAATATACAATGGAGAAAGGTGTAATTAGTGATAATAACAAAATAACAACAGACCTGACAGGAGAACTGTCGGGGAAGGCGCCCTCCCGCCCACACAAGACCACACTTGAGCTAGCTGGCACAAAAGGAACGCTTTAGTGACAGCAATGAGCCGGGCTGCACAGGGACCTGGGCAGCAGCGACAGTGGGGGAGGCAGGGGCTTTACAGAGCAGGGACTTGGGGAAGGGGAGTCATGCAGTGTCCCTGGCTGAGCCAGGATGTTCTGGGCACAAAGTATAGAGTCCTTGAAGCAAGCTGCAGCAAAGCTATAGGCGTAAGCAGCTGGGCGAAGACAGTCGAGGTGAAATCTTTGCAGCACAGTTGTGGTTGGGGCATCAGGGAACATTGGAAGGGGTGCAGGGCAAGGGGGCCTATGGCTGGGTGCTGTAACAGGACCAATGCAAAAATTTTGTGTGCTGTTAAAATTAAGTTGGTATTAATCAAAAAAAAAAAAAAAAAAGTCCCAAGTAGAGTTGTTATAAATCGAGATATACACTATGATCCCCAGAGGAATCACTAAGAAAATAACTCAAAAATGTACAGAAAAAACTGACAAGGGAACTAAAATGGCACTAGAAAATATCTCTAGCACAAATTAAGGAGTATTAGAGAAAAAAAAAAAAGATAAGACATACAGAAAGCAAATGGAAAAATGACAGATGTTTCTTATCAATAATTATGCTAGAGCCATCTTGCCAGCCCTCTAGCATAATTATTATTATTTTTTCTTGTCTTTGAGACAGGGTCTCACTCTGTAGTTTAGGCTGGCCTTGAACTCACTTTTGTAGCCCAGGCTGCTCTCGAACTCACACTGATCCTCCTGCCTCAGCCTCCCAAGTGCTGGGATTATGAGACCAGAAATGAGTAACAGAAGGAACAAAAGAAAAATCATAAATGTGTGGAAATTAAGCAATATGCTCTAAAACAACCAATAAGTAAAAGAAAAAATGAAAACTTGTCCTCCCTTCAGATCCTTTACCTTAAGTCCCCCAATTAATCAGGTCCCAAGAGGCAGTTCCTCTCAGAGCCTGGGTGCCTACCAAGCCTCCGCTCCCCAGCCCCTCTCTGCTGCTCCTGAAGGAAGGATGCAGCTTCTGAAAGGTAAATTATTCTTTATGTGCAATCGGGTGTGTGAAAATGTCGCTAGCAACTAACCAGCCAGCAGAGACCTGTTCTTAATAATGGGCTTCCAAATGATATAGGGGAAACAATGCTCGACTTGATATGCCAAGTTCATGTTCCCCAAAATGGAAGAATAAAGCCAGGTGTGGGGGTGTACACTTGCAATCCCAGCACTTGGGGGCCTGAGGCAGGAGGATCCTTGAAAATTTGAGGCCAGCCTGGGCTACTGACAGGAAAACCATCAGGGAAAAGACACCCTCGAACCCACACAGGACCACACTCATGCTCGCTGGCACGAAAGGACCGGTTTATTGACGGCAACTAGCAGATGCCGGGTTGCTCAGCGGACCTGGACAGCAGCGGTGGCTGGAGAGGTGGGGTCTTTATAGGGCAGGGAATGGGGGAAGGTGAGTCATAAAGTGTCCTTAGCTGGGCCGGGTGTCTGAGTAGGCAAGAATGGGGAAGGGGAGTCATCAAGGGTCCCAGGGTGGGGGGCAGGATGTTTTAGACACAGAGTATAGAGTCTTTGAAGCAAGCTGAAACAAAGCTGTATGTGTAATCAGCCGGGCGCAGACGGTCAAGGTTGCAGCACAGCTGTGGTTGGCGCATCCCAGAACATCAGAAGTGGTGCGGGGGAAGGGGCCCACGGCTGGTGCCTTAACAGCTACAACGTGAGCTCAAGGCCAGCCCGAACTGCATAGTGAGACCCTGCCAGTGGGGGGTTCCCAGTGAATCCCCTTCACAGAGGAAGTTTCACAGGGCAAAATCGCGAGGCGGGATAAATGTGGGACAAAGCTATGATCAACCAGTGAGATTGTAAGTGTAGCCATTTCCCAAGTCACGTGGCAAGTATGCTTGAAAAGAACAGAGCCCTTTTCAAGAAGAGATGGTCCCAGGGGTTTTGGTCACCCATCAAGTGGCTCATGCCTATGCAGACTTCATCAGACGAGGTGTCAGCACCACTTAGCCCCTCAGAGGACATGTAGGCCTGGTCACTGCATCTTTATCTTGAGGCCTCCAGCAGATGTACCTCTGGCCACAGCTGTAATGCATTTTTGTCCTTAGTATTGACTCTTTGAAGGCCTGGTTCTGTCTGACTGCCTATAATGTTGCAGGCAGCCAAGTTAGATAGAAATATTATAGGCAGGCAGACAGGGCCAGGCCCTTGTAGCAGATAACACAGAAGGCAAGATATCCAGCAACTAGGGGAAGGATGGATGCTCCCACTGTGGGCCAGACCTAAAGACCAGAGATGGAACAAATGCTGACCTCCTTGAAGGTTGGCATCCGGGGTTGATCGTCACCCTGAGGGAGCCAGAAGAATCATTAATCTGGCTACTACCGGACGGCTACCTGATAAAGTTCTGTTCTGCATTCACTCCTGCTTGCTACGTGACTCATTTTGCTGTTTGGTCTTGGACTTAATCAATTTTATCTGAGCAGTGGTGCTTGTACCCTCACTGGCTGCCCGTAGCTGCGCCACCTCATGCCCACCTAAGTGAGTTTCCATGGTTTTCACTTTAGACCCACCTCACCGCATGGTTTTCCTCTATAAAAGTCCCTGGAAGAGACAGCTTCCTGGGGGACACCCACTTGGGACCCCCCTCCTCTCCCTCTCTCAGAGGGAGCTTTCTTTCTCTCTATAAATATGTTCTGCTCATTACCTCTATTTGTTGTTAAAATACATTCTTTGGTTTTAGAGAACACAAATGCGTCCCAGGTACTTTTCAGGTTGGGGATCGGTTTTCCTTATATCATTTGGAGATTCCCTATTGGAGGTCATCCACCCCAATCAGTTTTTTCTTCCTGCATCAATAATATTTCTACCTAACTTAGCAGTTTCTTTCTTGTAGTACACATAGAGTTTCCATCTGCTGTAGTTCTAGGTTATTACCTTCCAGACACTGGCAACTTTACATTCATAGCTTGGCTCTAACTTCCCCTCTTTGAGGACTTTGTTTCCCCACCACAAGATCCGTTTAGGGGGCCTGGCAGGATGGCTCATTGGTCTAAAGCGCCTGCTTAAGAAAGCTTGGGCGGCTGCAGGGACCTCGGTTTGATCCCCGGCACCACATGCTACGCCAGCCCTGCCCTCAGGGCAGGCTGAGCCAGCCATAAAAATAAATTAAAAAAAAAAAAAGATCCACTTAGCCCTACCGCAGAGTTCAGTTTCCTGGAAGAGTCTCCGGCTAGCCCACCCTGAACATGCCCAGTCTCCTCTGATCTCAGAAGGTTCCCTGGAGACTGTCGAGTTGTCTTCTTTGCCCACAACTTGGTTTTCAGACTTCAGCTCTAACTTCCTCCTGTGAGGACTTTGTTTTCTAGTCCCCGGGGCCATTTACCCCTATGAGAGAGTAAGCTTCTTGGGAGACTTGGTTAAGTTCTGTTTACTCCCAGCACCTAGCACAGTGTTACAGAGTGGGTCACTCAGTTCCTCGGGGAGAAATGAAAAGAGTTACAAACAATGGCACTGGGGGCCTCATTAAATTATCTTCTGGAAGCTCGCTTGCTCGCTTTGTTTCTTTCTTTCCTTTTTTCTTTGACTTTTTGAGACAGGGTCTCGCTATGCAATTCAGGCTGGCCTTGAGCTCACTTTTGTGGCCCCGGCTGGTCTTGAACTCACACCGATCCTCCTGCCTCAGCCTCCCAAGGGCTGGGATTATAGGCGTTGTCTTCTGACAGGTTTGAGGTGAGCAGCAGCATCCTAGGGCAGTTAGAGAGTATGGAACCCCGGCAGGTGGTGCCCATGGTCCCTTTCAGCAGGAAGTGAATATATGAAGAATGAGGCCAACACTCCCTCAAAAAAATCATAAAGAACTATGGGGGTTTCTGTCTCTTAGGAGAACATGAGGCAGGAAGTTCAGGCATGGGAAGGGGGCTGGACAGTGAAGAGGAACCTGCCATGCACAGGGCTCTGTCCACGCACAGCACAGACCTGCTTCATTGGGCCAGGCCTGATGTCAGCAAAAGGATATGAAAGACTGTACCTGCAGGGCCTCAGAGTTGCTGTGTTCCTGTCCTTCTTTTTTTTTTTTTTTTTAGTGTAATTCTTTCCTTCTGCTCAAAACAGTACCTCTCCCTACCTATCTTGCCTATTACCACTTTAATATCTTTAATAAATGTTCTACTAGGGGCCAGGGAGATAGCTCTGTGGCACAAGTGCCTGCCTGTGGCAATTGCAAGGTCGTGAGTTCAAACCTCAGTCCTGGGGGCTGGGGAGATAGCTCCGAGGCACAAGTGCCTGCTGGGCAAGTGCAAGGTCGTGAGTTCGAACCCTGGTCCCACAAAAAAAAAAAAAAAAAAAAAAACAAACCTCAGTCCTGCCAAAAAAAAAAAAAAAAAAAGTGTTCCATTGTATTGGGGGCGGTGGTACTGGGGATTGAACCCCGGGACCTTGTGCTTGCCATGTAGGCATTTATGTCTCTGAGCTATATCCCCAGCCCCATAAATGTTAAGCTGTTATGCTCATTGGCTGTTCTGTCCAGCTCTTGGGACAGGATGGCAAGGACCTGGAAAGGATCACTGACCTCCACACAACCAGGGCACAGAACTGCCACACAAACTGACCAATGTGTTTCCGGGAAAAAGAAAATTGGAAAAACTGATCAAAATGGTGGAAAACATGCACTGCAAATTTACCAAAGAGCTAGGCTCTATGACAGGCACCAAACATTCTGCAAGTACGGAATTCCACAGGGAGGAATGACTAGTGTGAATGGGGTTTCAAAAATCGAGGGCAAAACGGAAATACATGATGACTTACTCAGAGGTACATTCAACATAGAAGAGCAAGAAAAAGTTCACCCACGAGCGATGTGGTGACCTGAACACTAACCTCAGGTGGGCCAGAGTAAGAAGGTAGAAGGCAGCACGCGCAGAATCACAACTCTGTTTGCAGAAGTCCTAGCAGAGAGGTTGGTGGAGACGGGCTTCCAGGAGGGGACGCTACAGGCAGAGGCAGGAGGAGGGACACGTGGCTCACACACCAGGAGCGACAAGAGGCTGGGTCTGGGGCGAGGGGTCCCGCAGAGCAGGAGCAGGTGCTCCCAAGGTAGGCAGGACTCCCTGGCTGGCCTTGACTCAGGGCCCGAATACACAGCGGAATCTGATCGGGTCCCCATCCCCTCTTCTTTGCACCCACAGAAGGACACAGGACTTCTCCTCTGGGCCTCGCCCTCCCAGTACCCGTGTAAGGGCCCTGTGCAGCCTGCCACCACAGCACCAGTGACAATCACCAGCAGCGACAATCTCTTTGGAAAGAGCCAGCCCAGCCATCTCATCAATAACGATAACGAATCGCTGAAGCATGTTGGTCCCTTGCACTGGGCCGGGCTCTGGGCCTCACACATCCTGCCTTGTCTCATTGCTCCTCAGTGACCTTGAGGCGGGAGTCGTCCCTGTCCCCGATGAGGGTGGGGAGAGGAGGCACAGACAAAGTAAAGAAGCCGGTTAGTTGTTAAGGTGGTGGCCCATGTGTGGCTGGTGGGCTCAGTGAAACCCTGGCAGGCAGTGCAAACACAGCCCACTGCGTCGTGTGGTGCATGGGGGAAGGGACAGGGCACGCAGCAGCTTCCCCCTTACTGGGGGCCAGGCCTGGTTCACAGCGCAGTGTGCAGAGGGCCGGCGAGATGGCTCAGCAAACTGAG
>PVJA010047075.1:0-14800 GCA_004027025.1 Myocastor coypus
GGTGACCACCTCACCAACCTCCGCAGGCTGGCGAGCCCCCAGGCTGGGCTGGGCAAGGACCTCTTTGAAAGGCTCACCCTTAAGCACGACTAGGAGGTCACAGAACCTGGCGGTCTCTTGCGGGGCTCCTGCACCCCCTGGCATCAGGGCTTTGGCCTAACCCTCTCCCTCCAGCCACTAGGCAGCTTTCTCACCTTTCCGGAGCCCCCTTCCAAATCTTGGACCAAAAGAAAATAAACCCTTTTACAGAAAAAAAAAAAAAAATGCCATGAAGCCAGGCATGGTGGTCCACATCTGTAATCTCCGCACATGAGAGGCTGAAGCAGGAGGATCACAAATTCAAGACAACTTAATATCTAAGTGAAACCCTGTCTCTACATCCTACATTTTAAAAATGAAGCCATATATATGCCATATATATGTATGTATATGCTTTATGCTTATTGATGAATATTATTCTATCTGATATTTCTTCTTAAATTATATTTGCAACAGTTTGGTATTGTAATTATGTTCTTTCTTCTGAGAACTCTAGGAATATGCTTAATAAGCATTTCTACTAAAAACTTAAAATACTGAAATAATAGCTACAGCACAAAGTATTTTAGACCAAGAGAATGATCTTTAACTAGAATTAACATAAATTATGTAATAAATTTCCTAGAAACTTGTAAAATTAGTGTGATCTAAAGTCCAAGAATTATATCCACTGGAAATGCTTCCTATGATTTAACTTTCTCTTTCCAGAACTTCCTTGGTTCTTATTCAATAATTAAACTCATGCATAGAGTACACTGACACAATCTTTTCCTCTGTACCATAACTCCAGCATACTGTGGTTTGGCCTTTTTTTGTCATTATTTTGTGACTTTTTATGGGGATATCCTTGTAATATTTAATGTTAAATATTGTTGTATATAAAAAATGTGGCTTCATCAGCTTGACTTGATTAAACATTTGCCTTTTTATTTAATTAGACGTCTTGAAGGATCATACGAATTGTTCAAAATTCATTTGAAACGTTTTAAATTAGAGGTTTGTTTAACAAAAAAGTTAATAGTTTTCAGGGATATTCAGTTGTGACAATCATGATGATAAAGTGCATTTCATGTCTTAAGTAGAGAGCTTCAGTGGAAAGGAAAATACAGCTCTGGGAACAGGAAGAAGTCCCCAGGGTAAGATCATCTTGAAGCGGTGAGGGGTGGGAAGGCAGGGATGCGAGGAGGAGAGGAGCATCTCCGTGGGTGTGGAGGGACGCCTTAGTGCAGTCTTGAGGGAGCGCGCTGGCCTGGGAAGCACAGGATGTTCTTGTACACCCAGGCAGTGAGTGGCCCATTGTCTCTGTGTTTGTGTTTCCACACCCACTAGCGACCCCACAAAGGAGGGGCTGCAAAGCTTTTTGGTCCACACCCTTGAATCCCAGTAAACCTACTGAGTGACTGCGACCCCACCAACATTCAATAATATTATTGAATGGACCGATTCCATTTCCACATGAATATTCCAGCACCGCATTTGCTTTAAAACTTCCACTGTCTAGTGGTTCATATCTACTGGTGCCTTCCCCACCCTCAGGATGGCTATATCTGGAGTTCGTCTACCAATGGTGCCTGGAAACAAATACAACTACTTCTCATGCTCCTCCCCTGCCAAAAAATAGCCCTGTCAAACTCTGTGCCAAATAAAACAAATAAGAATTAAAAACCGTTTTAAAATGTACTTACTAGAAAATAGAGGTAACCTTGTTTTTCAAATCCACAAATCTGTATTACATAGATATGTCTATTTAAATTTTGAATTTAGTATTTTTTTCCTGTTGGTGGTGATTTTGAAATCATCTACAATTTAAAAAAAAAAAAAAAAAAAAAAAAAAAAAAAAAACTTCTTTTTTTTTCTGGACCAGGGTTCAAACTCATGACCTTATACTTGCCAGGCAGGCACTTGTGCCTCAGAGCTATGTCACCAGCCCCTCATCTATGATTTCAATGGCAAACATATCTTACCTATTCTGAAGTTCCATGGACTAACGATACCCTTGGAATGCCTAAAATTGAGGAGAATTTATTCAAAAGTAGGATCCCAGATTTCTAACCAGAGCAAGAACAAAGATAATTATAGCTTGCTTCTTCAATATTGCTACTTTTCTCTTTTCATCGTGTAGGTGGTGAATTTCTGAGAAAAAAAAATTAAATGTTTAGATTGGATGTTTAGTATAATATGTAATGGATACTGATATTGAGCAATGTATTATCTTCAATACTATATTAAACATAGGACTCACAATTTAAATATAATTCTGATATTATGGAAAGCAGTAACACTAGGAAAAACTATTTGGGGATAAATAGTGAAAAGAAATTTCTACAACTTAAATGTGTGAAAACATTGTTGGAAGTATAAGAATCCTTAAATTTTAGAAAGTTATATAAGTCAGAATACCCATATTTCAGAGACAAATGACATATCTGCTACTCATGTCATATTCCTGTAAGTTATTCAGGGACCCAGGTTTCTTCCACAATCCTTGGGGCATCAAAATCCATCAGCGACTCTTCAGCGTCACACAGCTGAATGACAGGAGATAGCAAGTGTGGAACAGCATGGACACTTCCTTAGAGTCAGAAGATATTTAAACTATACTTTGAACTTTAATTTATATCAAAATTGTTATGAAAATGTCGCTACATATGAAAGTTATTATAGTGGTTGATACAATGTGTCAACTTAGCTGAATGACTCAGTGGCCTGGTTCCCTGTTGGTGGGAGCTCCACTCTGGGGTACAATTGATTCCTCCCTGGAGTGTGACCAAGGCCTGCCTAGGATATGATTGGCTTTCTCCCTAGAGTGGGATCAAAGGCCCATCCTGGGGTATGATTGATTCCACCCTAGGGCGCAATGGGCCCATGTCAGAATGACTGAGCACAAAAAGACTTTTTAAAGGGCTGAAGGAGTCAACACTTCACTTCATTGGAGAAGCTTCAGTCTTCGCAGTCAGCCAGGACTTCATTGTCTGGCTTGCAGTGCAGATTCTTTGGCCTCATCTTGGATCTTTTGCCATCTGTCGCAGACTCTTCAGAGACTTACGCGGAGTGCTGCAGTGAAGTCCAGACCTCAGGATTGAATTCTTCAGTCCGGAACATGCAGATGCCCTGTGTGTGCTTCCTCATCTGATTCTGTGGCTGACTATTGTAAGCCTATCTTATAATTCCTTATAGATTGTATATTTTGTGTTAATATCCATTCCTTATATTATATCTATTCTGTTCCTCTAAGTAAAATCCTGACCAATACAGTTATATAAAATAAATCAATGTAGAGATGGCCATTAAATAAGCAACACTGCAAATATTCATGTTCACTGAAGTGGCATGAACCAACTGCCAATAAGTTTGTCAGTGACTAAAATATTGTGTCAACGGCCTATTCAAGTCAAAATTCTATTATTCTATGACCTAGGTCTTCTGCAAGTACTGGGTACAGTGGCTCCTGAGTGAACGCCAGTAACATTACTCCCGATACAAGCTCCGATTGTGGAAACTGTGAAGGAGTGCTGAGATGCTATGTATATGAACTATTCTTGGCCCTCATTAGCTTTTTTAAGTATCTTATAGCACAGCAAAAGCTCTCTTTTTTATGGATCATTTAGTCTGCAAAAAGTCTAGAAAAATTCATAGAACAACAAAGTGAGATTTTAAGGCCATTCTATATACTTATGAACCATGACATTCTAAAACATTTTCTTGTTTGTAAAATGTTAAAATATCTCTCTAGAGAATATAGACAGAAAGATACTGAAGAAGGATTAACTGTTATTAAGGGCTGAATTATATATTGCCAAAAAATTATATATTGAAGTCCAATGTCTCATGCTTAAATATGTGACTGTTTCTAAAAACAGAAACTTTTAGGAGTTATTTAAAGTAAAACAAGATCAATAGAGTAGGTTCTATTCTGATACTATTCTGTTTGTGCTTATTTCAGGAAAACCTAGACGCAAATACAAGGATCCTATAAACCACATACAGGAAAGAACCTCTCTCTTGACCAACCCCCCCTACACACACACACACACACACACACTCTACCTCTCTAAGTGTGTATTTCTTAAATTCTGACAACTAAATCTTTTATGTCTCTTACTGATGGGTCCTGAAAGGTTTATTTCTGTGGTAGAAATCAACAAGCCTGTAACCTGCCCCATGGATAGGGTCATTCAAGGTTATGTTCCTGCATTAACATATGTGGCATTTTGTTAACATGTTTTCCTCCAAAGCTTCTGCTTAGATTGAATTACATGTAAGTAGAAATGAACACCTCTATGAACAAGGTCAGTCAAATCCCCTCAGGATTTACTTTGAAACCATGTACAGCGTCTTGTAGACATTTTGTCAGTGTCAGCCATCTGGATGAGTCACAGCCATTGCTTGACCAATTTGCTTCTCTGTGAAAGACTGAGAGAATGTTTTCTCCCTAGGTGACTCTCCTTAGGCACACTATACATCATTGATCTTTTCTTCTGGGGCCCCCTTAATCTCCTTGAACAGGAAATTTGGGACATCACTGAGTTGTAGGCTATAACAGTACAGGTTCTCTTATGTTCTGAGTCCTCACCAACATTGAAGAGCTAGAGCCAAAATATTGGCTATCCTTGTAGCCCTTCTTCTTTCCTAATAATTTTGATCTATAAACTTAAGTTGTTAATGCTCCAGAAGAGAACCTTAATTCTGTGTTACAAACACAAAAACTTTTAGGATTTTTTGCCTTTGGTTAAAAATAAATATAACTTACAATGTTACTACCTTAGTTCAATTTCTTTAATTTCATAAACCATCTAAAACAATTAAGTAAAAATGAAATTAATGCTCATGAGTATTCGCAAACAATATTGGAGATATTTGTTATTAAACTGAACTATTCTTGACTTCCTAAGTTGAACAAAAAGGTAACATATTTTGGTTTATTAAACTTGTTTTCATGAATTCCTAAGGTTTAGAAGCAAAAATGGCTTAGCATTTCTTTCTGCATAAATCTCTTGATTTAAAATTTTAATATGTAACTCAGTATCTGAGGGTGATCTTTGGAGACTTGGGGCTCTTGGGACTGCTGGGTAAAATCCATTTTGTGACTGTAAAAGCAGCTTCCTGAGCTAATTGGCTCAAGCTTTCTGTGTGATGCTATGCAGATTTCCTCACATTGTGCCCTGTGCAGCAAGTGTGGTTTCAGAAAAAATTAATACAGATAATTGAGTTTGGAATAATGAAGCATTTCTTTGTATCTAAAGCAATATGATTCTCTTGAGATATAAAGATGCTCTGTGTTAAACATAGAATCTAGATTAAAGAACAAAGGTGTTGCCTTTTCAGCAAGATAGTTTCTTACATATTTTGTAATTAGGCTTGATTACTTACAAAATAGAGATGTAAGGGTTAACTTAAAGATTACCTTATAACTCACGCTAAATGTATCTGGGACTAGAGTAGTGAATACATCTGAGGAAAAAAAAATATTCTGCAAGTTGGAGTTTTATTGAAGATATTTACAGAATTAAAATTATATAAATTTAATGCACACAAACTAACCAGTGAGTTCCTTTTTATATGGTACACTGTACATTGCATCTTGACCTCAAATACATACATATCTCTATTTTTTTAGTTTGGTACAGATCACTCTTGCCTTTGAAATTTGATCTGCATTTTGTTTTGATTATACAAGCTTTTGTTATGGTATAAGTGAAATAAACTTGTATATTTAGCAACAGATTACTCAGCCTTTTTCTTAAATTTTTATGAAGTTTTATTATATCCTTAGACTCTTGCCAGTGCAAACCTGTTTTTAAAAACTTAAATAACACCTTAGATGTAAAAAATATGCAGACTTCTATGCATCTGTGGTACTAATTTGATTTTTACTTTTTACATGTTTATGGTTCTCAAGGGCACAAGTCTTCAGAAATGCAAAGTTTAGGAAAACACCTTATCATACCTCTGTCCTCAAACAAAACCGCTTGCAATAATAGACACCACCAGACATGTGTTTATGTATTTCTAAATGTATTATGATAATTAGATTGCCTAAAAAATAAACACTCCTAGAAGTTTCACTTTAATAATTAAAGTCCAGGGATTATTCACCTATAAAGTACACTTGTACTATATTGATACTTACTTTGTTTTTTTATGTAGCAAATTTGTTTATTTATTTTGTTTTGTTTTTATTCATTTTAATGAGAAAAAAAGATAAAATAGCAATGAAACAGTTTCAAACAAGTTAGTAGGGCCATAAAAATAAATAAATAAACAAACAAAAGTTACAAAAATACAAAAAAAAAATTAAATTAAAAAAAAAGTAGGATAGTTACAATGATTAATACAGTGTATATTATCTTCATAGTAGTTATTCAGAGGACAAGATGTAGACCTGATATCTTGTCTAAACAATATTAGTATAAACTTTTATTCTCAGTAAACTAAAACAAAGTAGCTGTATATCTATCCTAACTCTCTTGTGTATAAATTTTTTTTTTTCTTTTCTAAAGTTTCTAATACTAGGAGAAAATGTCACACCATGTCTTGTAAGTAGATTGTAAATCAAAGACAGAGTATGAATCATAGAATTAAAGTTGAAATTAAGTAATATTCAGAAAGGTAATTAAATATTAATTAATTAAAAATAAATTAAATATTTCAAAAAATATTCGAAAATTCTAATCAAATCTTGAGTCCAACTTAGAGGCCAGAATGTTGTGTATCTCATGCACAAATCTGTAATCAACTCAGAGTACTAGCACAGTGTTATGGTTTGTGCATAGCTGCCTCCCCAAAGCCTCATGCAGTCATGGGGCAGCTTGTGGAATTTGTAATTGATTGTTGTGGAAATAGGTGCTGCACCTGCCCTGGGGCCCATGATTTGCATTTCAATAGAAGGAAGAGAAGTTTGCTGCTGCTGGCTCTCTCCCTGCTCTCTTGCTCTTAGCTGCCACCATGAAAGGTCGTTTTCTGCCATGTACCTCGCTGCCTTGGAACCAGTTGAATATGGAATGAAATCTCCACTAACTGTGAGCTAAGTAAACCTTTCTTTGCCTCACTTTTTGTGTCTGGTGTTTGTCCCAGCAAAGAGAGAAGAGTAACTAAGACACGTAGTATTTGACTAGGTTAATATATACAAAGATATCAACTAAGAAAATGTTTCCATAATAGTAAAGAATTACGAAGAATAAAACAGAACATAAATACTGGAATAGCAAATATATGACCAGAACTTCTAACAGTTTGGGGATAGGATATCGCACAAAGTTCTAATACATTTTGTACATGGACAAGTGTCTGTGACACTTACTGATGGCTAGGTGTATGTAGCAAATTTCAATGAGAATGTATGTAAGTATGTGTTTTAAGCTATTTAACACAAAAAAATGAAAATTTTAATATATTTTAAAGAGATAACAGAAATTAATAATCTTGGTATAACAATTCCGTCATGATGATTAGCCTGAAATTCTATGTTTGTGCATGTTATTTTTATTTTGCATTTTTCTAATAAAACTGTTTAACTGTTACCTGTTAACCCTTCACAGGAATGTGGCTTCTGAAACACAACATCGACAGTATGTTAAAGTGGTAAATCATCCCCTAGAGGGTGGATAAAATAGGACTCTGACTCCTAACGCTATGCTGCCTCCCATTCATGGTCGTATTTTATAATTCAAAATACCCTGGTATCCAGAATGGTTTATGGTGGTGTCTTAGTTATTTCTCACTACTGTGACCTAATGCCCGACCCTCTCAGTTAAAGGAGGAGCGGGTTATTTGAGCTCAAGCTCAAGCTTTTAATGCATAGTTAGCAGGCTCCAAGGGAGAGAAGGATAGTGGAAGGCTCTGGAGGAGGAAAGCTGCTTGCCTCATGGCACACAGGAAGCAGAGGCAAGGAAGGAGACAGAAAGGAGATGTCACCTTCCAGGTCACTCCCCCAGGGACTCCCCATTTCTGTCCAGACACAACGACCTCCTACCAGTAAATCATCTATTATGCCTCCATGATCCAATAATCTTAATTTCTCTTAATTTATTGAAACAAAAATGTCTTCTATTATTGTTTGGAAAATTAAATGACTATAGCATGTACTCAGAATAAGTAATTTGAAGAATATTAACTACTTTTACTCTCCTATCATCTTGTTTTGAAATTTTGGGGGGTTTTCTCCTTTAAAATAATTCCTTTGAAAAACCAGCCTTAATATGAAAAAGGGGATCCAACCACTACCTCAGTCTCCCGCTGCACCTATAACATCTTAACCTACATTCATAAGAGGTCATGATTCCCAGTACCTCTAACTCTTGCAAAGTTGTGCCCTTTGGCCTCTCCTAGTGTATTTACATTATGTTTTTATTGTACTTTTCAACTACCACTCAGTTAAAGATGTGGTTACTTGTGTAAGTGTTCCTGTGGGATTAAAAAAAAAAATACTAATTTAACTATTCTAGTGACTAAGCCTGGTTACCTTTGTGCTACAAAATAACTTTCTGTTATGTATTTCAGTCCTTCTATGTTTGTATTATCTGGAGTTCGCCTAAAATTCTGCAAAATAGAAGCTAGGTATGGTTTTCATAGATTACAGTAAAAGTTTTAATGACCTGGTAGCTTAAAAACATAAAAATATGTTTAGTGTATACTTTGGTCATTGTTATAACTAAAATAGGAGGGCAAACTATGGCGGACTCTGTACACTCTTAAAATCTGCCTGTTGTATGGGGCTTAGCACATCTAGGTGGATAGAGTTTAATATTAAAAATTGAAGTTTTATGCCAAATGTCACCTAATGTTTGACTTCTATAACTCTTTGGTGCCACTATCAACCTATAATCTACCTTTCAGTTGTGGGTTCTGCTTGTTTAACACATTTATAGAATGAAGTTGAGTATCAATGACTTGCTAATATCCTTGTCCTCTTCTCCAGACTATCAAAGAATGATGGTTCAACATCCAAACTCTTCTCCTATGACTCGTCAGAGTAAGACTATTCCTGGCTGGGCAAGGTCAACATTGCCAGAAGCAGTCATAGAAGATGGACTTTGAACCCCTCTGCATCACTTAAGAATGTGGGTGGGAGATGGGATAGGACAGAAGAAATGCAGAAAGAAGACAAGGAAATCATAATTATAAATGTATACGTTGAAGAAGACTGCAACTTCAGGGCACAAAACCTCTTCCTAAATGTCTTTATGCTTCTATGCTTGTGTTTCTAGGACCATCAAACTCAGAATCTGTCAAATATGGTGTTCATGAACTAGATTAGTTGATAAAGTGCAGGGCAGAAATCTGGATTTCGGGTTTCTGACAATGTTTTCTAGCAAAACTTCATAGATCACCCATCTTAAAAAAAAATAATCATTATAAACTGAGCTTATGCCTTCCTCTTAGGAAACATGCCATGGGCCATTCTGTCACCTGTAAAATGAGCCATTATCTTTCTACCTTTGTGAGTGGCCCACTGCTTTTTTTCTATAACCCAACCCCAACTTGCTGCAGGTTCAAAATTTTACCGATTTCCACCACCAAAAACACATAAATGCTGCCAGCTCTGGACGCTCTCATCAGGGTCCACACTCTATTTCTTTAGACCTGCCTACTCTTGAAAGTTTCCCTGAAGCTGGGGAGATAGCTGAGCCCTTTAAGTGCCTGCTTGGCAAACACAAGGATCTGAGTTTAAGGCCAAGTACCAAATGTGGCACTGGCCCCAGAACCCTGGGTTCATGGTACACAAATAAATAAAAGTTTTAAAAAAAAAAAAAAAAAGTGTCCCTGGTAAATCACTTTATGCAACTAAGAAGATAAAATAAGAGAAAGACAATCATCTACAATTTAATGAAGAGAAACTCAGGAGAAAGCAATCCTGACAACACTGATTTCAGACTTAAACACTCTATAACTAAGAAAAGATAAATTTTACCTATTATGTCAGACACTCAGTATATCATACTATATTACAGAAGCTTTAGCAAGCTAATACAGCTTGTATTAGCTAAAATCCTATGCCTCTGTCTTCAAACATTTGTTCTTCCAACTTCTGCAATACCTGTGGTTTTCTCAAGAATGGATTAAAGAAATGTAATGTGAGTCAAAGACAGTCATGCTATCCAGGGGGGACTTTTTTTAATGGCTCAGAGAAGACTTAGGTCTGTAAATGACTGATGATGGGCACATAGTTCCCCAATCAAGATGGCACTCTTCCAGGCATCAACATGGAATCAATCTTTATGGTAGGCACTAAAACATAGGACAGAATGCCCACTTACAAATTCCTGTACCAACACGCTCTGGTCCTATACCTTTGAAGTACTTGATTCTATAGACACTTATATAATGATTCTCTTTTCAGTTTTAATTGTTTATTTGATACAGGGTCTAATTACACAGTTCAGACTCATAGTGACTCTCCTGTCTCAGCTTCCCCAGCACTGGGATTACAGGCATGTGCCACCCTGGTTTCAGTGGCCAGCATCCCACACAATACTGGAGATAAAACCCAGGTCCTTGCATTTGCCGGGCAGGTGCTTAGACTGCTGAGCTACCTCCCTAGCTCAGAATATATTCATGTAACAAGGGCACATAAAGAACTTACAGAGCTCCTTTACATTTAGAGGCTGCTTCTCAGAAAGGCCTTATCTTTAAGGTAAAAGTCTGGTACACTTAGTAAGCGATTGTTTATTGGGATCAACCCCAAGACAAAAGAAAACTGAGAAAGTACAAAGAGTGTCTTAGAAGTGAGACCTTTTCATACAGCTTTATAGATCACAGCAGAGTTTTCCAAAATGCCCCTCTTGCATTGCTCAACTCAGTAGAAGCTGCTCATTAAAAGGCCACGTGGCCAAGTGGATTTGGAAAATATTGCGCTGCCTATCACATTCTTGGGGACTTAGGAGTGAATAAGAGGCCCTGAGATAGTTGGCCTTTCAGAATCTCTCAATTCAAGACAAGAATCTCTCAAATCTATCTGGCCATGAAATCCACATTAGAATTATTAGCAAGCATGATGTAATATATAGTTTTGAGGAGAAAATAATAAGAGAACCCCTTCTAGATAGCAAAGAAACTGGTAACAGATGGATCTTCCAGAGCCAGGGTGTGATAGAAGTTGAAATTCTCTTCCCCCTCAAAAAAAGAAAAAACAGTTACTTTGAACAAAACATACATTTGGCCATTAATAAACCTCACCTCTTCTTTCCTAAAATACTTACTCAACCGCATATTTATTTAACTGCAGTCACCACACGAAAGGCCACAGCACAAGAACAAACACAACTTAGCCATGTTTATTTCCAAAAATTTGTTTGGCATTTTTGGTGGAGTACTGGCCTTCTGAACCGGATTAGAAAGCAACAGGAACATCAAAGAGGGGAGTCTCGGTGCACATCACTGACCCCAATTATTCCTGAAAAAGCTGAGCAGCTCTGGATAATTACTGTCAAAAAGACGACTGTCTCTGGGAGATCTGGCCCCTTCTCCCTAGCGATCATTCCAGTTTTGTGATTGTTTATGCCAGAAACAATCAACCCAAACCGTGCACACTTCAGGCAGAAGAAACACTTCCCAAAATGGCATTAATCCAAGGGAAGAGTGAGCCTTTTCAGACAGATGCACGATTCATTTATTATATACTTTCAATGGACTGCTTTGACTGTTTTCATACCAGTCCTGACTCTAAAATGTAACAGACCAGATGAGATCCATTCAAGATATTCAATTAATATATTTATTTTATTTAAAAATATATACTCTGCACTCTTCAGAGAACCTGATGTATGAAGATTTATGCACATTTGTCTGAAAAAAAAAAAAAAAAAACAGGCATGGTCCTAGCTGAAAAATACACCCAAGGTGATTCATCAAAATAGATTGATGCTGATAATTCTGACTGACTGAAACAGTCAGTCAGTCATTGTCTTCAATTAGTTGAAAAGTCAACAAGCAAATGATCCACCTGCTTCCACTATTTGCTTGAGGTCTAAGAGAGGTTAAGAAACAAAGTGGACCTTTCCTATTTCTTGATAAGCATGTCTGACACACAGCAAATGCAGCCTAAAGGAAATTCTCCAGCATTCACTATTGCTAACTAATTGAAGGTCTAATTAATTCCACTGGGTAAGCACAACATTGCTATTCTGATCCTTTTTCTAAAAATGTGTCTCTTATATAATCAACAGAAACATTCAGTATGATATATTGCTTTTTCATCAAAAAATGTTGTAATTGATTACATAGTAACATGAAAGAAATCATCTGTTGTTTCTATTGTTTTACAAATCTTTTGAACATTGTTGAGTTAATGTCATATGATGATTGACTACACAGTCTTTATTACTGCCTCTTTCTAGATGTACCTAACAAAAGAGCACCAAAATGCACAAAGAAAATTGAAAGCAGTGCAGGGAGGAAAATGACAGTTTAAGAGTTATAATTGAAACCACCAATACCTCACTATCAGTGCTGGACAGAAGAGCCAGACAAAAGATGAGCAGACAATTCAAATAATACTTTCAATCAACAGTATCTAAACTATGACTATGGAACATTTGATAAAACAGAACAAACATTCTAAAAAGTACATGGAACCTTCTCAGAATAGATTATATAAACTTTAATAAAATTTAAAAGAGGGAAACCAGACAAAATATATTGTCTGATTAAATGGCATGGAATTAGAATTTAATAACTGGAAAACCTTTGGAAAAATAACAAATATGTGGGAATGAAATACCACACTACTAAATAAACAGTGGGTCAAAGAGAAAAGAAATTATGGCTCAGAAAAACAAGATACAGCTAAGGAAATGCTTAGAAGGAAATTTTATTATTGAAAATACCTATATTGGGAAATAATAAACACTACAAATTACTAACCTAGTGGTTCATCTTAAGATAACAGAGAAAAGAAAGCAAACTTGAAGCAAGTAGAAAGAAGGAATAATGAAGATTAGAGCAGCAGCTAACGAAGTACAGAATATGTTTTTTAAAAAAACAAAACTATTGAAACCAAAAGCAGGTAATTTTTTCTTTGGGGTGGCGGGGAGATATCAGGAATTGAACTCAGGACTCCAACCTTCCCAGGAGAGCCCTGTGCCACTGAACTACATCCCTGACTCTGAAAGTAGGCATTTTTGAAAGGTGTAAAAAGATAATAATTTAAACAGAAAGATGACATGAAAAAAGTGAATTCTCAAATTACTGGAACTAGCAGTTTAAAAAGGGACACTATTACTGATCTTACAGAAACAAAATGAATTTTAAAGGAATTTTATAGGGACTGAGTTGTCTCTTGTGGAGTGCTTGCCTAGCATGCATGAGGCCCTGTTTGATCCCTTGTCTTTAAAAAAATAATAAATTTGGGGCCCAGCAGGATGGCTCAGTGGTTTAAAGCGCCTGTTTGGGAAAGCTTGGGCAGCTTCAGGGACCACGGTTCTCTCCCTGGCACCAACATGCTGCGCCAGCCCCGCCCTCGAGGTGGGCTGAGCCGGCCATAAAAATGAGTGAATAAATAAACAAAGGTTCTGAAACAAGAAAAAAATAAATAAATAAAATTTTAAAAATTCTAAAAAATAATAATAAATAATAAATTAAATGAACTAGAGTAAAACAGTACAATTAACAACTTTATGCTAATAATCAGATAACATAGCAAATGAATATGTTTCTAGAAAGATATACCAAAATGATTGCAAATGAATATTTCAAAAACTATTTCCTTTTTTTGAACAAATGAAAGACAGTCAAAATAAATGAGAAAATACCTCATGTTTGGGGATTTTAAGATTTAACATTGTTAAGATGGTGATATTCCCAAAACTCAACTTCAGTTTCTATCTAATCCTTCTCAGAAACCCAGATGAATAATTTACACAAATCAACAAACTGATTCTAAATCAATGAGGTATTGCTTTGGATTCTGATTAGCCAAAACTGACTTCAAAGAGGACAAAAAAGCCAGAGACTCACATCTCCTGATTTCAAAACATAACCACAAAGCACCACTAATCCAGACACTGTGGGACTGTCCCACTTGTAGGCCTGTGCTGCATCCAGAGCAGCTCTAGAAGTTCCCAGGTAAGGGTTGCAAAAGGGTAGAGCAATAAACGTAATAGAAAGTGTGCAGAGGCAGCGGTGCGTCCGGAGGTGCCGCGGATCTGTTTCTTGCTTCAACAGTGCTTGGACGGAACAGACCCGAGGACTCCCTCTTTCATCTTCCACCCACCTTCCAGGTACAGATTTCAGGACCATCTCGCCTATCTCCTCCTTCCAGGACCGGACAACACCGTTCTTTTGTGGATAACTCCTTATTGCTAATCAGCCATGACCTCTCAGATTCGTCAGAATTATTCCACCAAGGTGGAGGCTGCTGTCAACCGCCTGGTGAACCTGCCCCTGCGGGCCTCCTACACCTACCTCGCTCTGGGCTACTACTTTGACCGAGACAATGTGCCTCTGGAGGGCGTGGACCATTTCTTCCGCCAGCTGGCCAAGGAGAAACGCGAGGGTGCCGAGCATCTCCTGAAGATGAAAAACCGGCGCGGCGGCCGTGTGCTCTTCCAAGACGTGCAGAAACCACTGAAGATGAGTGGGGCAAAACCTTGGATGCCATGGAAGCTGCCCTGGCCCTGGAGAAGAACCTGAACCAAGCTCTTCTGGACCTTCATGCCTTGGGCTCTGCCAAGACTGACCCCCATATCTGTGATTTCCTGGAGAACCACTTCCTAGATGAGGAGGTGAAGCTCATCAAGAAGATAGGTGACCACCTCACCAACCT
>PVJA010047076.1:0-14818 GCA_004027025.1 Myocastor coypus
CTCACTTTTGTGGCCCAGGCTGGTCTCGAACTCACACCAATCCTCCTGCCTCAGCCTCCCGAGTGCTGGGATTACAAGCATGCGCCACCACGCCGGGCTGTAAACTACATTTCTTTACTGTCTCTGTCTCTTCCTCGCTTTCCCTCCCTCTCTCTTTCTCCCCTCCCCCTCCCTCCTTCCCTCCCTCTCCCTCTCTCTCCCCATTGAGATAGGATCTCAACAGGCAGTTCAAGCTGGCCTTCAACTCACTATGTAGCCTAGGCTGGGCTTGAATTCACAGGGATCCCTTTGCATCACTCTCCCCCAGTGCTGGCATTACAGGAAATGTGTTGCCATGTCACACTGTGTTAACAATATTTCCAAAAAAATTAAAGAAAATAAATGCTACGCTGAAATACCTTCAGGTGCTGCCTACCATTAACAATCTATTCTTACCTTCTTATGGAACAAGAACAATATGCAAGCTACAGGTACTTCAGTAATTCAAAACAAAAGCAACACCTAACTAAAAATATAACAAGAATGTGTGATACTGGAACTGATTCCAGGTGCAGTACTAACCTCAAGGCATAGGATTAAGGGTGTGAGTAGACCCACCCCAGGAGTCTAGATAAGATAAAAAGGAGCAGAAAGATTTTGTTAAGGTCCCTTTCTTGCTTTCTCTTGCTACCTTCTGCTTGACATGAACTGGTTCTTCTCTGCAATGCTCCTCTACCAAACCACTCCACCTTAGAGTCAGCTAAATATGGAATGAAACTTCTACAAACAGTGAGCTAAACTAAGCCTTTCCTTCTTTAACTTTGGTTGTAGGCTATTTTTGTCTCAGCTACAAGAAAAGTAACCAAGATATCTAGTCATGCATTAATTGACCAAAAAATGATCATGTGATCAGAGCACTGATTTTTCTCAACTGCTTTAACACTTTTAACATTAAGTTTGCTAAGATATCACTCAGATCAAGATGACAAAAATACCAAACTGCACTTTTACCTGTATCATGCATTCAAACTGGTACATACAAAGGCCCAATTCTGCCATACTTGGTTTAAAAAGTTCACGAAGTCTATAATCTTGCATTAATTTAACAAATACACAGAAAGCTTCTTCTTCTGGCATCTGCATTAAGAGAAAAAAGTTACTGAGGTTACTGTTCTGTGATACACAAATAAACCAAATTATTTTAAACCAAGTACTTATGTAACTATAAACTCTACTTTGAATGCCACCTGAAGCAATGTCAAGAGCGACTGACTAAGAGTGAGGGGGTTTAAAGCACCCATTCTGAGAATAAAAAGTCAGACAAGTCTTACACCCTCTAAGACTAACCTAAACTTGGCTTTTGTCTTTTTGAGACAGGGTCTCGCTATTCAGTTCAGGCTGGCCTTGAGCTCACCTTTGTAGCTCAGGCTGGTCTTGAACTCACACAGATCCTCCTGCCTCAGCCTCCCAAGTGCTGGGATTACAGGCATGTGCCACCACGCTCAGCCCCCTCAACTTGTTTGATTCATCAACTGAACCAAAATGTACTCAGTCAGAGCCATATATTTTTCTTTATCCTGGATATATGTATCAGTGAGCAAAATACCACTGTCTATATTTTTCAAGGAGCCTGCAATTTTGGGAGGAGGTGAATAGACAATATAATAATAAATCATCATATACTGTATGTATGTATGTATGTATGTATGTTATGTATGTGAGACAGCAGTGAATGTCATGGAAAAATAAGAGATGGTGCTAGGAAATCACACTGCTATTTTTGCAGGTCAGGAAAGGTCCCTTTATATGGTAACATTTAGCAAAATTCTGAAGAAAGTGAGGGAGCATGTGAGAAAAGAACCGTTGTAGGGACTGGGGAGATAGCTCCATGGCACAAGGGCCTGCCTGGCAAGTGCAAGGTCATGAGTTCTAACCCTCGTCCCCCAAAAGAAGAACAGTTCTAGAAGATAGAAGAGTATAAAGGGCCTAAGACAGAGCCACACTGGCATGCTCAAAGAACAGCAATCAGGAGACTACCAAACTAGAAGTCATATTGTCCTCCTGACAAAAATAAAATCTATGAGCCGGGCATGGTGGCGCACACCTGTAATCCCAGCACTTGGGAGGCTGAGGCAGGAGGATCGCTGCAAGTTCAAGACCAGCCTGGGCTACAAAAGGGAGCTCAAGGCCACCCTGAACTGCATAGTGAGACCCTGTCTCAAAAAGACCAAAAAAAAAAAAAAAAATCTATGCAAGAACTCCTTAGTAGATGCCAAACAAAAGAATGAAGATATAATGAAATCAGATTATAGTTATATTGCTTAACAAACAAAAAGTAGCAATCATGCTATGAAAAGAGGCTGGATTATGGAGGAGAAATAGCAGGCAACCAAAATATATAGGCTTTAGAGGTCACTGTATGATTTTTGACTTTCATCTTAAGTAAGATGAAAAGCCTTGAGGACTCTGAGAGGTGATATGCTATAACATTAACTATTAAAAGAACTTACAAAATGAGTTTTCACATTACCTTTAATTAGGGATTTGAAAGTACCAATTACAATATTCCCAAAAGATCTCTAAACATTCTCACTGAAACTATTACAGGCCAGCGAGATAGCTCAGTGGTCTAAAGTGCCTGCTTAGGCAAGCTTAGGCAACACCAGGGACCTCGGTTCAATCCTCAGCACCACATGCTGCGCCAGCCCAACCCCCAGGGCAGGCTGAGCTGGCTATAACATAAATAAATAAATAAAATTTTTAAAAACTGATTTAAAAAAAAAAACCCTATTGCAAATAGCAGTACATTATTCCTGCCTTCAATATAGCCATGAACAGAAGCCAAGAATTACTCTTGGTAAAACTCACATCTCCCTTTTTCTAACCAATACAGCCTCAATTCTGCCTTGAAGATCATCCCTTTAAATCCTATGACTACCTCCAACCCCAAAGTTTTTAGTGACTAGCCCAAGATCCCAGATCTCCCAACCCTATATGATTTTATTATTCTCCTAATGTGACACCATTTCTAATCTTCTACCTATATTCTCTATCACTTTTCCAAACATTCTTTTCTTCTTATAGCTAAAATGTGGTTCTGCCAGGCACTGTGGTGCACTGCAAGTTTGAGACCAGCCTGGGCTACAAAGCGAATTCAAGGCAAGCCTGAACTGCATAGTGAGATCCTGTCTCAAAAAGACAAAAATAAATAAATAAAATAAAATGTGGCTCTCTCCTTCAGTAACTATTTTTTTCTCCCACACCACTATAAGGAGCCAATACTTAGCAAGATATTATATCCCTCCTTGAACCTTAATACCAGTTCCATACCATTAACTCGCACACACACATACACACACACACTCTGAAATAAATACCAATCAATATATACCACTCAAATGCTCTGTGGTGTTTTTCTCCCCTCAGCATCCAAAATTTTCTGGCCTGCCATGCCATGTCATGCCATCCCCCAACCAGCTCCCTAACTATATCCCTAGCCTAGCAAATCTTTGACTTCTTTTCTCCTAACAAGCTCAAGCTCTAGAGCCTCAGAAGTTGAATTCTGTTTTTTCACTCAATAACTATATGACCTAAAAAAATAAATAAATAAAATAATAATAATAATAATAATAATAATAATAATAATAAGTGACCTTGGACAAACTACTGAACCTCTATCAGCAGACCTACTACCTTTTTCTCTTCCCAACCTGATGTGCTTACTTTGCAGCTTACTCTGTTATATTTCTTCACTTCCTAAAATTCACAATTAGTTTCTTCTCCCTCCAACCTTCTCCCCCTCCCCATCCTTAGATTCAGTTCTACACCTACATTTAAGCAGTACACAGTAACAGCAGGAAAGGGAAGAAGAAGAAAAAAAAAAAAAACTTGGCCATGCTAGTTAGTTTTATTCTGAATTCAAGAAAACTAATTTCAGTGGATCTTTAACACTGTCTGGTATACACTATGTCCCAAAATCAATCATTCTCATCTTAAACTTTCTCCTCAGACCTCAATTTTATGCTGGTGGGTATGTGATACTGGGGACTGAATCCACACTATAAGTCTACCACTAAGCTAAATCCCCAGCCCATTTCACTTTTTACTTTGAGACAATGTCTCAGTAAATTGCCCAATCTGGCCATAACTTGTGATTCTCCTGCCTCAATCTCCTGTTCAGCCAGGCTTACAAGCCTGTATAACCATACCCAGCTTAGCCCTGACTCTTGCTCCATCTTCTAAAGCATCTCCCCTGCTCAAGGCTTTTATTTTTAGGATATTATCGTGCTATGTAGTTTCACCTGGCCTTGAACTCACTATGTAGCCTATTCTGCCTCAAATGCACAGTGATCCTCCTGCCTCAGCCTCTTGAGTGCTGGGATTTACAGGCACTTACTATCACAGTGAGCATTCTGCCATTCAATTCTAATCTAATAATCTTATATGCTATTTCAATGAAGAAATAAAACAGAAGCAATCAAAAGAAAACTTCCTTAGCTTACATGTCACCATATCTACCACATCTACTTACACCTGGACATTTCCCTAATTCTTACCTCATTTTTCAAATTGCACACTTAATAGCTGGGTATGACAACACCTCTATATTCAAAAGGCTGAGGCAGGAGGATTACCACAAATTTGAGGACAATGTAGGATATATAATGAGTTCAAGACCACCCTCAACTATACAGCAAGACTGATATCTCAAAAATACAAAATAAAACAAAAATAACTGAAAAAGTCTCCCACTTAATAGCTCCATGTGGATGTGCAGCAGATATCTCAGACCACACACTTTATTTCCTACACTACTATTCCTTGCTGCCCCAAACTTTTGCTCAAAATTCTTGAAGAGTCATTACTGATTGCTTTCTCTTTTAATTCACATCCAATATATCGCCAAATTCTGTTAACTCTATATTCAGTTTCAGGAATCAATACCATACTCTAAGCACCTCATCCAGGCTGTACTATAAGTGCTTCTCCTTTGACCACTCCACTGCCTCCTTTGTACTTCCCTACCTCCCTCCCTCACAGCAAATACTGTGCCCATTTAGAACATTTCACACCACTCAACAAAATACTCTGGAGGCTTCTGATGTCCTCATTCTTATAAAATCCTACATGGTGTGTGATCTCTCACTACCAATCTCTTTCCTCTACCTTCCCCCTTCCTGTCCAGGAATGGTACAAATGAATGAACTCGTTCCCCTTTTATGTCTTATAAGAAATTCTTACATACCAAAAAGTTTCAATTCCTCTTCTCATGCATGAATATTAATATGAAAACGAGGAGTATTTAAAAAAACATTTTTTATTTACTTTTTTGGTATAGAGTATCTCTATTAAGAGATTAATGTGCAAGATTATTAGCTGTCACTGACAATAAAAGCCAGGTCAATCAATCACCAAAATACCATTGGTGAATTTAATTGTGGTGCTGATAATCCCTGAAAGAAATATTATACGGTGACTGCCAGCAGCATTTTGCTGGAAGGCATGAAAGCTACCTAACAGAGCTAAGGAAGCAATTGTGAGATTCACCAAGTTGGGAAAAATTATCCTTTAGTTCCTCAGTAGAGATGACTCCTACAAGTTATTCTGTAACTAAAATGAAAGCAAAACATAATTGTAACAAAAAAAAATTACTAAGCTGGGCCGGCAAGATAGCTCAGCCATCTAGAGTGGCTGCTTAGGCAAGCTTAGGCAACTGCAGAGACTGCAGTTCAATCTCTGGCACCACATGCTATACCAGTCCCACCCCCAGGGCAGACTGAGCTGGCAATAAATAAATAAATAAATAAATAAATAAATAAAGTAAGTTCAAAAGCAGATCCTTTATTTAAAAAAAAATCACTAGGCTGACAATAGGAGTTCAATAATGAAAGACATTATCAACATTAGCCAATGACAAATTAAGAGCCACATCTATACCTCAGCATGAACACACATAGTTTTATGTTAGCTATGACCTAGTCCCACCTTCAAAGGACAAACAGAGCTGGGCATGATGGCAGATACCTATCAGCCCAGCACTAAGGGGGCTGAGACAAAAGTATCACTGTGAGTTTGAGGTCAGCCTTAACTATATAATTTTTTGACCCGGACTCAAAAATAAAAGATTAATGTAAGAACCACTACTAGTTCTTTTGTTGTTATTGTTTTGGTTTTTTTTGGCTTTTTGAGACAGGGTGTCACTATGCAGTTCAGGCTGGCCTTGAGCTCACTTTTGTACCCCAGGCTGGCCTTGAACTCGCACTGATCCTCATGCCTCAGCCTCCCAAGTGCTGGGATTACAAGACGTGCGCCACCACACCCAGCTTACTAGTTCTTTTAATAGGAAGCACTTTTATTATAAACCACTGTCTCCGACATCAGGTTTATGCTACTCAAAAAGAATTTATGGAGACTGAGCTCTAGCATGGTGCAGCATTAGTAAATCACATGTGCAAAGCCTGGGATTAATTGTGTGTGTGATTGTGTGTGTGTGTGTGTGTGTGTGTGTGTGTGTGTGTGTGTGTGTGTGTTATACTTACAAAGCTTTCAAAACTCAGGTAAATTCAATAATTTAGAAACTGAAGAAAAGTATTAAAGAACATGAGTTTTCTGAATCTTATCTTGCTTTTATCTACCAAGTTACATGATTTTGAACAAGTCACTGAACTTTCATTTCATGTCTATCATGTGCCATGTTATGCATTATTTTATACAAACCTCACAATGAGTCTCAATATAAATAACATTAAGAATCAGAGGTTAAATAATCTAGTTTAAATTTATATAGCTTATATAGAAATGAAATGCCAAACCCAACTCACATGATTCAAATCAAGTTATCTCCAAAGTTCATTTTTAGGCCTAAAACTCTGGGACTAAATAAAAAGCTAAATTGCCCACTCTGAACTTCAGTTCTGAAAACAATTTAATCAAACCCACTTCCAAATAAGTCACTGCCAATGTTATAATATCCCTGAGGCAGTAAGAACGGTTACATAATACTATATTAAAGCTGATAGCAAATATGCACAACAAACTTGTAGCTCCATGACATAGAAAATTCCTTTATAAATTTCCAAAGACATTATACAACATAAATAGGGTTTTCACAGTAGCTTAAGTCATGTCTACATTATTTGGGGAAAAGATTACTTCCCATTAAATATTAAATTTCCCTGCACCACAAGCCACACCAGCCACATCCCTGGGCACACTGAGCCAGCCATTGAGACCAGGTGTGGTGGTATCTGCCTGTACCCAGCATTGAGGAGGCTGAAACAGGAGGATCACTATGAGTCCAAGATGCACAGTAAGATGCTATACTAAATACATAAAACAAACAAAAAAATCCTTTAAATGTTAACAAGTAAGATTTAAAGGTAGGCAGAGTCTTTAGTAAAATATTGTGATAAGAGTTGGATATCTCAAAAAGTTGAGGAGGTAGAAGTTATAACTTAGAGTTGCAATATGTAAGGTCCTGGGTTGCAGCATCACTCAAAATGTTGAAATTTCATTTGTTGACAAATTACTATTATCTTAAATCATTTCAATTCTTTTGTCTTTCAAAATGCAAACTAAAAAATTAGTATTCAAGTCATCCCTGAGGAAAAATACCCAGTATCTCCTTATTTTTAATAAAAAACATCCTCCGGCTGAGAAGTTTTTGCACATCAAAAGAAATTACCAACAGAGTGAAAAGACAACTCACTAACTTCAAAAAAATCTTAATATGTATTCAGACAAAGGTCTTCTATCTATCTAGAATTTATAAAGAACTAAAAAACATTAGGGTCTCAAAATTCAAAGACCCAATCCAGAAATGGGCATCTGAGATGAACACACACTTCTCAGAGAAAGAAATTCAACAAGTCCATAAATACATGAAGAAATGCTCCACATCACTATCCATTGGTGAAATGCAAATTGAAACAACACTTAAGATACCATCTAACCCCAGAAAGAATGGCTACCATAAAGAAATCAAACAACAACAAATGTTGGAGAGGCTGTGGGGACAAAGGAACACTTTCCACTGCTGGTGGAAATGCAGACTGGTGCAACCATTATGGAAAGCAGTGTAGCGACTCCTTAGAAAACTAGAACTGGATGGGGCCTGGTGGGATGGCTCAGTGGTCTAAAGCACCTGCTTGGGAAAGCTTGGGCGGCTTCAGGGACCGCGGTTCAATCCCCGGCACCACATGCTGCGCCAGCTGTGCCCTTGGGGCAGGCTGAGCCAGCCATGAAAATGAGTGAATAAACAAAGGTTCTGAAACAAGAGAAAAACTAAATAAAATTTAAAAAAAAAGAAAAGAAAACTAGAACTGGAAATCCCATTCAATCCAGCTATCCCCCTACTGGGAATTTTCCCAGAACGGAAAACATCATATCACAGTGACATCTGTGAATATATGTTCATAGCAGCATAATTTGTGATACCCAAATTTTGGTTTGTTTGTTTTTTTGTTTTTTTGTTTTTTTGTTTTTTTTTTTTCTTGTTTCAGAACCTTTATTTGTTTATTCACTCATTTTTATGGCCGGCTCAGCCCGCCCCGAGAGCAGGGCTGGCGCAGCATGTGGTGCCGGGGATCGAACCGTGGTCCCTGAAGCCACCCAAGCTTTCCCAAGAAGGCGCTTTAGACCACTGAGCCATCCCGCCGGCCCCCAAATTTTGGAAATAACCAAAATGTCCATCATCTGAAGAATGGTTGAAAAAGATGTAGTATTTTTATCAATAGAATATTACTCAACTATAAAGAATGATAAACTAGAAGACTTCGTATATAAGTGGATGTATCTTGAATATATAAGTGAAATTCATAAGTGAAATAAACCAGATCTACATGTATAAATATCATATAGTCTCCCTAGTGTAAGAACTCAAAAGAAGAAATAAAAATGGAAAGGCATAACATAGCTGAATGGAAACCAAGGACTTAAGTGTTAAATAATAAAGTGACTGCAAACAGAGAAGACAGGAAACATGGCAGGAGCAAAACTATACACTCATATAAACAGGATGAATTAAATAACAGTCCTAAGAACCACCAAAATATTTTTCACACTGAGGATAGTAATGGTTAACATTAAAATTATGCTTGGAATGCCTGTCATTCTTGTCTTTTAGATTTGTGCTGCTTCTAATGTAATTTCAGTTACTGCTATACTCTCTCAAGTAAATGATTAGTTTACAAGAAAACAAAAAAGGTATTAAATGAGAGTAAGAGACTACGAAAAATGCCATAGGATTGACTGGCCACAGTTTTGTACATACTTAGCTTTCTAAGTATCTGTGTAAAAATGTGCAACTGCTTTTATCATATTGTATAGTTTATTAGAATATCAATGATTGAGGGAAAATATCAAATCCAAGTGTAAGATGTTTGATATTCAGAAAAACAGTGATGCTAAGATCAAGTACTTACATTATAGAGTAATAGTAACACAAAGCTTCTCTTCTGGAGGGTTAAGAACTAAGTTTACAAGCCAAAAATTAGAGAAAAAGAAGAAAATAAAATAAATAAAATTTCTTTATAATTTTATAATAAAATAAATAAAAATAAAAATGAAGATGATTTTTAAATTCTCCACTCCAGCCATGGTAAGACACTAACTGTATTATTAGCTTACCTGCATAAGCAATAATCCAACAATAAAAGCGCTTCCTTGACAGTAACCAACTTCACGATCCACTAAAGAATATGCCTAAAAAGTAAAAAACTGTATTCAAAATACTTCAATTTACATATTATACTTTTCTTTGTTAAAAACATAAATTGGTGAGACAAGTACATTAAAGCATTTTTGTTTTGTTTCTTTGCAGTACCAGGGATTGAACTCAGGACCTTGAGCTTATTCTACTGAGCTATCTCCCCAACCCTAAAGCATTTTTTAGAAAAGCTTCTGTATACTTATTATAGATGCTACTCTGGGGCTTTGTTGGTTGGTTGGTTGGTTTTGTTTTTTGGTTTGTGAGACAAGGTCTTACTATATAGTTTAGGCTGGCCTGGAACTCACTATTGGCCCAGGCTGGCCTTGAACTCACAGGGATTCTCCTGCCTCAGCCTCCTAAGGGCTGGAATTCCAGGCACATGGCACTACGCCTGGCTTTTATCCTATCTTTTGGTTTTCATTTGTGTATTTGGTACAGGGTCTCACTGTGCATATCAGACTTGTGGCAATCTTGTTTTCAGCCTCCCCAGTGCTGGGATTACAGGTGTGCATCACCACACCCGAACTCTGTCGCCAGCTAAGTGTGCCCTGGGAGCAGGGCCAGTGCCACATGCAGGAGCAGGGATCAAACACTTGTTATCCTATTTTAAAAGCCAATGTTCTATTACATAAAATTTCCTTTTCACAATTTCACAACTAGAAAGTGGTAGTTCCTACAAGTGAAGAAAATGAAGGAATGGTGGGCTGGGAAGATAACTCCATGGCAAAAGTGCCTGCCTGGCAAGTACAAGGTCGTGAGTTTGCACCCTGGTCCCACAAAAAAAGAAAGGGAGGAAGGAAGGAAGGAAGGAAATAAAGGAATGTAAAATAAGGAAAAGCTTTAATATTGGGCCGGCAAGATACCTCAGTGTTCTAAAGTGCATGCTTAGGCAAGCTTAGGCAGCTATAGGGACCATGGTTCAATCCCTGACAACACATGCTGCACCAGCCCCGCCCTCAGGACAGGCTGAGCCAGCCATAATACAAATAAATAAAGTTAAAAAAAAAAAAAAAAAAAAAAAACTATATAAGGTGATTTTCTTAAAAAAAGAAAGAACTAAAGAAAAACTTTAATATCAAGGAAAATTTATATCTGATAACACTGGACATAGTGGTGCATGCCTGTAACTCCAGCTTTTGGGAGGCTGTAAACATGTGGATTACTGAGTTCCATCTAGTAGTAAGACCCTGAACACCCTGCAGACCATTCCCTTAAAAAAAAAAAAAAGAAAAGGGGCCCGGCGGGATGGCTCAGTGGTCTAAAGCGCCTGCTTGGGAAAACTTGGGCGGCTTCAGGGACCGCGGTTCGATCCCTGGCACCACATGCTGCGCCAGCCCTGCCCTTGGGTTGGGCTGAGCTGGCCATAAAAAAATGAGGGAATAAACAAACAAAAGGTTCTGAAACAAGAAAAAATAAATAAATAAATAAATAAAAAGAGAAAAAAAGAAAAGTAAAAAAAATTTATATTTGATAAAGATAAAACTATAGGCCAATGAGATAGCTCAGTGGTCTAAAATGCCTACTTCAGCAAGCTTAGGCAAGTACGGGAGCACAGTCTGATCCACAGTAACACATGTGGCACAAGCCCCACCTCCAGAGCAGGCTGAGCCTGCCCACCCCCAAACAAGATACTAGAGGAACATAATCGTAAAAGACTGGTAAAATTAAATGATTTAGAAGAAATCAGTATTTCAGACATAATGGAGGAAAAAAGCAGAAAAGGCAATATTGGAGGAGAAATCAAAATGGCAAACCTTTCAAATGCTTAAGAATTCTTACCAACATTTGTCCACTGCAAATATAATGTGCTGGGTGTATGAATTTAACCACAATAGGAGCTTAGGTGAACCTCACAGGAGTAAATTATTTATTCTTACAGAACCTCTCTAGAGTATATGAATAGTAGATTATTTTATTTCTGTCCACTAATACTACATAATGTATCAGAACTTATTAGAAAATTCATAAATAAGTTCTCTAAACTGGAGAGTAACATAGCATTGAAATTAAAGCAAAAATTAAGCTAAAAATCAATTTTATTGTCAAAGCAATTGATTATTGTTAGGAGTTCACAATTTATCATAGGAAATATATTATTTCTGATTTTTAAAAACTAACTACATTTTCATTTTTTTTAAATGGATAATTGAAGGTCAGCAAGATAGCACAGTGGACTAAGCACTATCTTAAGCAAGTACAGTGACTGGAGTTTAATCCCCAACACCACACACTGTGCCTGGGCACATTGAGCCAGCCACCAAGACCAGTCATGGTGGTACACACCTGTATGCCCAGTGCTAGAGAGCCTGAAAACAGGAGGATCACTATGAGTCACTGTGTAGTGAGATCCGGTACCAAATACACAGAAGGAGAAGGAGAAGGAGGACAGGGAGGAGAAGGGGAAAGAAAGGAAGAAAGGAAGGAATGAAGGAAGGAAGGAAGGAAAGAAGGAAGGAAGGAAGAAAGGAAGAAAGGAAGGAAGGAAGGAAGGAAGGAAGGAAGGAAGGAAGGAAGGAAGGAAGGAAGGAAGGAAAGAAGCTGGGCATGGTGGCATGCACACCTATAATCCCAACACTTGGGAGGCTGAGGCAGGAGGATCAGTGCAAGTTCAAGACCAGCCTGCGCCACAAAAGTGAGCTCAAGACCAGCCTGAACTGCACAGCAAGGCCCTGTCTCAAAAAGACAAAAAAAAAAAGAGAGAGAACTGAAAATAGGAGGATTACTACAAGTCAGAGCTGTGTAGTGAGACCTGTACCAAATACATTTAAAAAGAAGAAAAAAGGATAATTGAACTTACCTTCATTACATTAAATAAAACCTCCTGTCCAAGGCTATCTTTTTCTTTAAAAAAATTGTGTTCAGGGTAAGTTCTAGCAATGTCTCTTCTAATCAGTTTCTCACAAGGTGAGGTCATTTTCAGGAGTTCTGAATATTGATCCTTAATTGGCATACTTTGTGCACTACATAAAAGCTGCCAAACTATTGCTCGAAAGTGGTGGGGTATCCCTTTACGAACAAGTTCCTAAAAGTTAAAAATAAAATAAAAACTTTTAACTTATAAGTCTCATACTTTACAAGCCAAAGTACACTTACTGAGAAGGAGTAATATAACAAAGTGGAAATTGTTATCACTGTTTTAATTCACAAAACTGATTTTGTAATAAAATATGAAATTTTTTAAAAACCAAATTAGTAGCTTTTCAACTGAGTCTATGGCTTGGCCCTATATATCCTATTTCTGGTATGAATAGTACAAAGTCCTGACTAAATTCCTACCATTTCATTAAGAATATGACTTCTAAAGGTATCAAGGACTTAATTGTAAAACTATGATAACACCAAACTCTTTACATTTTAAAGAGCTGTTGAATGTAAAAAATACTGATAACTCAAGGATACAAGAGGTCACAACTTTATTTCTATATCTATAAATCAGAGAATTTCTTAATAATTTTCGGGTATATATTTTTGGGGGTATATATTTATACCTCTATAATAACTACTTCTTTTAATCTGCACTTTCATGGGACACAAACAATTAAAACATAAGGAAGACTTCTTATATAGCTTGGAAATTACTAGAATTTTTTTTTAAACCAGATCTATGCCTGATACCCTCTGAGATTAACAGAAAAAATTTCAAAATAAAGAAAATGAATACCTTGACCTGCTTTTCCTTCTTTTTGCGCACATCTTCCCATTCATTAACAATCCTTCCCCAAAGAATCCAAGAATCTTCTTCAAGGTGGCTGAGATTGCTGGAGGCTGATGAACTTGATACAAGAGAGGAGCCACTATTTCTTCTTGAGCCATTTACCGATTTTAAAGACTTACTATCTGTCTCTAACAACCTAAAACATAATTAAAAGTTGCTCAACATCTCATCTGACAAGTAGTGATAGTTACAGCTTCACTACTGTAAAACTTGCCATTAAAACTTACTATTGTTGTAAGACACAGCTTGAATAATATGCTTCATTTTGCTGTCTTTTTTTTTGGTTGACATTAATGAACTGCTGCATTATTTCACTTATATATAGCAGTTTCAAAATTTGAAGTAGCAAATTATGTTAAACAATCTACTGCTATCAGCCCTATCACTTTTTTATTTTATTTTAAACAGAGAAAAACAATTATACAGAATTCAAAATGAAGTAGCAGAAAGCCATTGTTAATAGTTAATATACTCCATATTGTTTAGTTCAAAGTAGTTGCTCAGATTACAAGATATAGGTATGCAAACATTTCCATTAAAAATTCAAATTAGGGAGCCAGTGACAGTGGCCCCAGACCCTAGTCCCATGCTTGGGTGGTTGCATCCCTCAAACCTAAGAGTTCAAGACCAGCCTGAACAATATAATAAAATCTCTTAAATATTTTTTTTTTTCAAATTAGATGAAATCTGGCTGGATGGACATCAGGAAAAAAAAGAACATAGCTGGAAATGATACAACAAATTCTATAGAATTAGCAATTCTATTATGTCTATAATGTGACCAGAACTAAGTAAGACAAAGCCATAGAAATCAGTCAAGTCCCTTCTTTGTTTAAAAAAAAATTTTTTGCTTCATATACAAATAACTGATCTGCCCCAACAAAACGTACATATGCACTTTGGTTATAATCCTATATTCTGCTGAAAAATAAAAAGATGGGGTCAAAACAGGCCCATATTCCTGCACAATAACAACAAAGCATAGCTAAACAAGAGCTTCTTCTTTGAGATGAGGAAGTCTCTCCAGAACTCTGGCCAACTAACAGCTATTATTCATCAGTAAGCTTGTAATGTACAACTAGGACCTCTTTACTCTTGACATAGATCCCTGTTGACTTTTGAGTCTGAAACTTCATTTTAAGTCACTTCTCTAAAGAAAGATGGGTTCAGAGGTGTCCCAAATTTCCTGGTCAAGGAGATTATGGGACCTCAGAGGAAAGGGATGAATGAAGTGCAGTGCGTCTAAGGAGAGTCACCCAAAGAAAAACATTCTCTCAGGCTTTCACAGAAAGCAAAATGGCCAAGCAATGGCCGTGACTCGTCCCGAAGGCTAACACTAACAACAGTTCTACAAAGTACTGTCTATGGTCTCAAATTTAATCCTGAGGGGATTTGACCCTGGAAGATACAAAAAA
>PVJA010047077.1:0-14807 GCA_004027025.1 Myocastor coypus
CCCTCCCTCCCTTCCCTTCCTTCCTTCCTCCCTCCCTCCCTCCCTTCCTTTCTTCCTTCCTTCCTCCCCTCCCTCTCTTTTCTTCCACTTATGTATTTGGTAGAGGGTCTCACTACACAGATGCGATTCACAGAGACCCACAAAGCTTCAGCCTCCCCGGCACTGGGATTATAGGCTTGTGCCACCACACCTCGGACTGAATTGCCCAGCTCGGTGTGCTCCAGGGGTGGGGCTGGTGCAGTGTGTGTCACTGGGGATTGAATCCTGATTCCTGTGCTTGCTAAAGCAAGTGCTTAGTCCACTAAGCTATCTTATCAGCCCTAACTTGTTTTTCTTAAGTCAGTGTCCCACTTCATGTCTTACATGTAGAATAAGACACCCAAGACATTAATGTGTGCTTTTACTTTTTAAATATCTATATATTTGATGCAGGGTCTTGCTATGTAGCTCCAACTCATAGTGATCCTCCCATCTCAGCCTCCTCAGCACTCGGACTACAGGCATGGGCCACCACGCCCCATTTCAGGACCCACACTATGCACCCAGAGTTCTGGGGTCAGCACAGCATGCGGCGCCAGGAAATGAACCTGGGTCCTTGCACTTACCAGACAGGTGCTTAGACTGCTGAGCTATTGCCCCAGCCCTAATGTATTCTTTTAAAGCTGATCTACATTTACTGTTTCCCCTCAAATCATTAGCCACTGATTTTTAAAAAGTTGTGATTATGACTTTGCAAAAAACAGGAGCTATGTGTTTTCATGTTTATCAAGATTGCTCTCAAGCAAGCTAAGCAAAACAATCACTCCTGTACAAAAAGCAGAGGCGGCGACGTTCTCTGCTGCCTGGGCTCCGGCAGCCAGGACTCCACGCCGGTGGCTTCTGTGGCTTCCTCCTTGCTCCTCTGCAGCGGAGGCACAAGCAGCTCAAGCTGGCCATGGCTTGATGGAGTCTGTTCCCAAAAATTATCTGCTTTTCTCTTTTTGCATAAAAGAGGAGGTGTAATAATAAATAATATAATAATTGCCTTTCGTGTAAACAAATTAGGCAGAGCAGCCAGCAACAGCTGGAGCGTTTTTGGAGCACATCTGAGCAGCCACTGCAGACTCCAGGCGTTGCACTGACTCAGGGCTTATTTGAGCTCAAAATCTCCCCAGGCCTGCTCTCGGAGCCCCTGCGGCCGGCCCCTTGGTGCAGGTCGTATCTGCCGCCACCCAAGCCCGTCTGTCTGGCGCTTGGTACGCAGATTGTTTTTTCTCAGTCTCTCGGGCTTTCTGTGTGAAGCATCGTGGCACAGCGAAGTCCTTCCACATTCCCCGCTTTCGAAGCCCCCAGCAGCGCCCCGCGCTTTGCCAGCCTCTTCCCACCTCCTTTCTTGTCCCCCACCCCCCGGATTCTTCCGGAGCATGATATCCAATAACTATGAGGGCATCTGATATTTCCACAGAGAGGACTTTCTTGTTAAAGAAAAGAACTTTTTGGAAATAGGAAATCAATTTTAGATGAGCACATTTAGAGCTGCAAAATGAAAAGCTTTGGAAAACTTCATTTTATTACCCTTTGAAGTTAGCATACTGCAGGCTCCACGCTCCATCTGGATGTCTTTCTCGGAATTCTCACTTTAGAAAGCGATGCATGAAAATATGCTGCAAAACACAGCCTGACGTATGTGCCGAGAGCGCTCGCTCGTGCTCTCTCTCTCTCTGTCTCTCTCTCTCTGTCTCCCTGTCTCTGTCTCTCTCTCCCCTTCTGAAAACAATGTGCGGTAGAGCTATATGCTGCAAGTAAATAAAGCTACAGTGACGATTAGCAAGGACACGTAGGACGTGCAGTGCAAGATGAAGGACAGCTGCTAACAGCCAAGGGCGAATTGTTTTAATATATATTTATTTGAATTTATGTACTTGTTTCTGAATACAAAGATTACTTTTATAAACTAAAAAGTTTACAAGAGGATAGGGGATGTGACTATACAACCATCATGTGTCAAGTGAGTCACATGCAAACAACTGGTTTAAAATATAGTCTCCAGAAATCTGATTAAATATAATCAAATCAAAGAGAGCTGGATAAAGGCTTCTCTATTTAGTATGCCTCTCTCCTTCTCTACTACAAATGTGAATTTCAACAGCAAGAGAGAAACATTACTGAACAACTTCTATCACAATGCTTCGCTTTCGTTGCAGGGGTCAGTACTTAGGGGCCCACTGAAACACAAACCAAATGCTCCTTGTCTGGGGAAGGCCATTTGTACACACTCTGGGGTCACTCTGGGTCTCTCTTGCATGATCAGCTTGGGACACTGAAGGGAATCCAAAGCCGTGTTAGCAAGAGTTTCTGCCACGTGCAGTGCTTAGGAGACCCACAAAGAATCCTTTCCTCCTCCCCCTCAGGTGCTTGGCATTGGCCTCCCTGGGAGGGGACACAATGACCTCTGTCCTTAGCTGGTCACACACTCAGTGCTGGGGAGCACAGTCCTGAACACAGCTTGTGTGTGAGGACCCCCTGGGGAGGAAACGCCCCTTTTCCACCACGCTGCAGATCTCATCTCTTGGGATCTCTACGAAAGCTGCAGTGCACACAACAGTCTGTCAGTCTGCTGGAAGATTCAGAAAAGGAGCGAGAGTAGACATTATCCTCTGCAGATGGTAACACAGAGGGAAAGTGGAATTCGGAACACATGTGGAAAGCTTGCCTGCCGGGTAAGAGACACCACTAGTGACTCTGAGCTGCAGAGAGGACCTGCAGGCAACCAGGAGCAGCAGGGGACAGAGGCCGCCCTGAGTCGCACAGACTGCTAACTGGAATTTGCCACTAGGAACAGATAGCCAAAAGCCTCGGCGCTGGCTGTCTGCTGTTCCAGTTTGTAAGTGGCAGACACAGAATGCGAGGCAGAGGGAGAAAAGTGCAGGAAAAAGAGGCTCACGGCTCACCACTTGCTCGGGCGCAGCCTCAGTCCTGGCTTATGGGGGTTCCCCGTCCACTTGGCATGACTGCTACAGCCTCCCTTTGGGGCTCCTTTATAGAGATGCCACACTTCAGACCTCGTCGGCTCCCATGAGCGCAGCCAGCAGAGCCTGGGTTGTGTCAGGTCAAGGATGCCACCCTGAACAAATTTTAAGCACCTACCAAGGGCCTCGTGGGTTGCAGCGGTCTTGCACAGAAAGCGGTGCCCGTGCAGACTCAGAGTTTCCACTGCATAACTTCCCTGAAAGCCTCCCCTGGCCGGGAACGGGCTGGTGCTTGCTTTTTCCAGCTCGTTACCTCATGCTAGGTGGCTCTGTCCAGAAGCCATCCACTGGCATAGGGGCTGTTTTAGTCACATGTCTGTGCAGTGCGTGTCCACGGTAGCTGCCACCCACAGAGTGCTGGGTGGAGCAGGTGTGCAAGGGATTTCCTCCTAAGCGTTTTACTCTTCTAGGAGAAAGACCCCAGATGTGAGGACAATACTCGCTGCCAGCTAGACAGACAGTCCCCACACACGGACACTGCCAGGGGAACCTCCCTTCCAGAGCCGCCCACCAGAGCTGCATAAAATCAGGCAGCCTCAGCGTCACCTTGGACGGTGCTGGAGATGTCTTTTCCAAGTTCAGTGCTCTCGGACTGCCTGCATGGCCTCCGAAGCCTCTAGACTTAGCTGGTAATTTTCACCGAGCTACTCAGCATCTTCACATTTTTAGAATCAGTTTGTGGCGCTGTGAGCTCTTCACTCACTGGAGGTACCCTCCAAGAGGAACTGGTGAAACGCATCGTTAGCCAAGAATGATGTCTGAGTTCTACCTGGTAAACGGATAGAACTATCCCTGTGTGCTGAGATTTCTCTCCACTGGCACTAAGATGATGGCTTTCCTCAGCCACCAAGTGTAGCAAAATCCAATTTTTTTTTCTACTATCAAAACTTCTGGAAGACCTAGAATTAGAGCAACAAGGGGAAAAGGCAGCATCCATAATCTTGTATTTTCCAGTAGGTATATTGATCTATTTATATTCGTCTGTCTGGCAAAATTCATTTTCCATATATGGGTTTGCTCTGCCTTTGTCCATGAGCTAAGATTTAGGGCGCATGCTCTGGGTTTGAGCCCAACAGCTTCTGCTTCATACTTTGTTTTGCACACTTGAATCCTGAGAGCTGGGAGCCACTTTTTCTAGATGAGGAAAGAAGGGGAGGTGACTTCAGGCTGCTGCCGCAGCGATTGCAATGTGCAGCCAGGGCTCCTCGGCTCGGTGGCCAAAGTCCTTGGGTCTCACTGCACACGCCCAGGTGTGAGGGAAAATATCTCTCTCTCTCTCTCTCTCTCTCTCTCTCTCTCTCAAACACACACACACACACACACACACACACGACAACGCTTGAGGTGAGATAGTCCACAAAGGCAAAAGCCATGACCCCAGATTGCTTTCCTGGGACCCGTTAATCTGGGTATTTATGGCTCTAGTCAAGAAAGCTCAAGCCCCCTCAGCCCTCTCTGAGTTCCTAAGCCCCGCGTCCACTTTCGCAATCAGATGCGTCTGGCAGCACGCGGAGCACATGTGCTCACGCCGTGGGTGTGCAGACGCAGCGAAGCCCAGGGGAGCGTGTGCTGGAGGCTGTTTTGTCCCAAACTTGACGCTGCAGTTCTCTGGGGAACATGAAGTCACCGAAGCTGTATGTGGCTTCAGCAAGAACTCAACGGGGTTAATAATCTTCTTCAACATATGGACAATTATTAAGACACAGGCTGCCATCCAAACATATTTACTTTGACTTAAAACGGGCAGAAATCATGCAGTTCAGATTTTCCTGACAGCCAAAATTTTCTCTACAGCTTAGGTTGGGCTCAGGTGGCATATGCTGAAGATTTGACCCAAATCAACCATTGTTGTTTGTTTTCATTCTTCTGAAAAGTTGGGGTGACAGACGAAGTCTTGCGGTGTAATTCACGCTGGCCTTGAAGCCACTCTGCAGTCCAGCCTGGCTTCATGCTGGAGGTGACCCTCCCGCCTCAGCCTCCCCTGAGATGACAATACTTTAGAGCACTGCCGTGCAGGACCAGAGCCTGCACTGGGGACACGTCAGCAGTTCCACCCTAGAATGGGTATATTAACAGAATCCAAGCTAAGGACACAATTGCTTCATCTGAACTGATTTTGTGTTTCTTTGCATCTCCCACACACACCGTTTAAAATGGAAATGCAGACAAACTCCAAATACAACTAATTCAAGAACTGTGTTACTGCGCCTTCTTCTCGCTGTTCTTCCACCAGACTCGCTCAGCTCGCATGACTCGACGAAGCGCATCCGCGTCTCGTCCTCCTTTGACATCAGTAGCTGAGTCACTTAGGTTACTAATCCTACACCTCTGCGCTGGCCATGGCTAGCTGTGTGCCTCCGTGACCTCCTCCTGCAAGCCCTCTTCCTTTGTCGTTTATATGCTATCTCCAGAAAACTTAAATCACAGTTTTTGAAACCGCAAACATAAAAAATACCAGACACAGGGAAAATGATTTAGTCAGAAAGATGGCTCTCCAGCCCCTGGGCTGCCCTGGCTGGTATGCAGCCGCGGGCAGATTACTCATGATCCCCGAGTGAGCTTTCTCCGCGCCAAAATGAGGATCATAATATCTGCCAGGCCTTTCTCTGAGGGGATTGTGAAATAAGACGCTATGTGGGAAAGCCATCTGCAGACTGCACGGCCAAGGCCAGGAGAGCTGTTTGTTTAATTCCCCATGGTGTGAGATAAGAGAAAAATAACACACACACACACACACACACACACACACACACACACACACACGCACACGAAACCATCTAGGCCAGAAGAAGTGCACTGCAGGATTCAGGCTTTCCTGCGCCAGCCAGGTCCAGGCAAATTTGAACTTGGCTGTGAGTGCTGTGGATATCAGGGGACTGTTCCCTTGGGACTCACCACAGGGGACCTGGGCTCTCTGGGGACTGTCCCCCAGGAAACACAACAGGGGTGCTGTGATTCAGACTCTGCACTAGGGAAGGTTGACACGAGCTGGGGTGGGAGAAGGCTCTAGTGCGAAGTTGAGCAGACCGCCCAGGGCCAGAAACCAGGGCACTGCCAAGGCCAGCAGGGGACAGAACAGGCAGTGGAGGCGGCAGCGAGAGAGAGAGAGAGAGAGAGGCGGTAGGTGCGTGGGGTCCAGGCCACTGCTGAGCAGCTGAGTGATCTGGGGACAGCAGTGTCCTCCAGCAGCCGACGAACCCTTTCCAGTCCAGATGACCGTCCAGCCCATGTTTTCTTAGGCAGCGCTGACTAGCCACGCACCGGCTGTGGAAAGTGTGAGGCTGGGACGGAGGCAGGGAGGAGCTCTGGCAGCGAGGCCCCAGCCCTGGGCCTGCCCTGGGCCAGCGTGGCAGGCCAGGCTGCCCGCATCAGCCTCCTTCCCAGAGCTCCTGGAACAAGCTCTGGCCCAGGCTTGCTCCCGAGCCCTCTTCAAGGTCCCTCTTGGCGAGCAGCACACAAAGCCGGAGAGGCCTCTGCGAAGCGCTGAGCAGTGTCCTCCTACCGCCCCAGCTTGGCGCAGCCCAGCAGGCAGGCCACGGCCACAGCCCAGAAGTGGGTTCACACACAGGGACGGTTTCCTGCCCTGACTCATCCTGGAAGTGGCCTTGGTCTCCAGCAGGTCCTATTCCCATTTAACTCTGTTTTATCATCAGATAACTTCCTGCTTCAAAGCTTCTTAAGCCAAGCTTTCCCAGAGGAAGTTAAGAAATCATTTTTATATCCACCATGGTTCACACCCATAACATTTTTGGCCTCTTCTGGGCCAACAGTGTGTGACTCGAAAGCTATGTACGTATTGATATGACAGCAGTTAAGACTTATAGTTATTTACTTTTTTAAAGAATCACAGCAAACAAAATTCTGCCACCTGCCTTCAGTTTCTCAAAACCGGGAGATGGAGTAAACTGAAATTGTCACCTCGTTGTGGACTTTCATCTCGGCTGCGGGGAGTGGCAGAGGGTTGTCATATACGCATGTGGAGATATGGAGTCCTCACGCTTCAGTCGTGCTTCTCGAGGCCTGGTCAGTGCACACGGGCCAAGTCTGCCACTGCTGCCGAGCTGGTGCACAGTGCTGAACGGGGTTTCCAGGTGAGGAGCTGTTCCGCTTTATGTATGAGTGCCCCCCCAAAGCCTCATGCAGTCATGGGGGGGCTTCTGGAATTTCTAATGGATTACCGTGAGAATGGGCACAGCCACTCCCCGGCAGGTGATTTGCAATTGAAAGTAAGGGAGGAAGAACAGTTAGCTGCTGGAGCTGCTGCTAGCGCTCCCTGCTCTTGCTGTTGCTGTTAGCTGCCACCATGAAAGGTTGCCCTCTGCCATGTGCCTCTGTGCCTCAGAGCCAGCTGAATATGGGCTGAAACCTCCAGTAACCATGAGCTAAATAAACCTTTCCTTCCTTCATTTGGAGTGTCAGGTGTTTGTCTCACCAATGAGAGAAGAGTAAGACAGGGACCCCGAAGGCCTCCTCATGAAGCATGAAGCAGGCACCGGGGCCCAGCCAGACCACCACAGCAGAATAGTGGACCATTGTTTTTCATTACTTTGCTTCTCACAGATCTGGGTGTGACTTCAGGTCAGTGGCCTGGGTCACAATCCATTTTCACATTCTGCAAGGGCGTCAATGTTCTCTGTCAGGAATGACCCTTGTGTCAGGCTCAGCTTGTCACCCTTGGACAACAAGCACACAGGGGTGGAAGTGGCCACGGCCACGTGGGTTTCAAACCAGGCTCGTATCCTCAGCACTGATGGCTAAGTCACCCTGAGAAGGCGGGGTGCAGAAGTCAAGGAGCGCGGCCTCACCTCCCAGGTTTCGTCCATGAAACTTTACAGACATGAAAGGATGGTTTCAGAATCATATTTTAAAGAATTTACTTTCTAGCTTATTAAAGTGCATTATTTTTGAACTCAAAGTGTTCAGAGGTAAACTTGTCTGGATGGGACATGAAGATGTTCACCTCCATATATTTAGGTTTTCAGTTAACTTAGTCATTCTTTGTTGTGGTAACTCTGGAGAACTATTCGGCTATTTCATTTCATTTCATTTCAAATAAAAGTTCTAAGTAACTAAAAAAGAATTGTACTTAACAGCCAAGTCTTGTTAAGAAAATCGGGAATCATTCCTGAATTGAAATTTTATGTTTTTATTTTTCTTTATGAGCAGAATACATTATTGGGGGAAAGAGAGCTTCTGTCTGAGAGAGGGACAGGAGGGGAGTCCCAAGTGGGTTGTCCCTACTCATTTGAGATTTTAAAAACGTCATAGACTTGTCGCTGTGGTAATACTAACACTATCTCTTAGCACTTTTGAAAGTTGTATTTTCATAAATTGCCTTTCGAAACCAGTACTTCTCTCAGATAGTGAAATAACTGTAAATCTGAACGCTTTGGACTGTGAAAGCACAGCTGGGGGGAAACAGGAAGGGAAAGGCCGTGCTTATTTCCAAGTACAGTCAACAGTTCTCCGCTTTTAAACTCAATTTACGTATGATCTAACGGCACCTGAGTTGTGCTCTTTAGTTATGTTCAAACTGGGGAAAAAGTGCACTGCATACTTCTGTGGGTATGCACGGGAGGGTGGGGAGGTGCGTGTGGGGTAGCGGGGAGGTAAGCATGGGAACGCAACTTGGGCAACAGGAGAACGGGGTGCACTGCAACGCGCCGTCTAGGAAAGGGCGCGCCGATAAGAACGACGCCAATAAGAATGACGCGATCTACGCCGGGTATTTCTTGATGACAGGAGACTGCATAATTTAGAAGGACAGGAAAATGGTTGGCTGGAGAAGCGCACAGAACCCTTGCGGGCTGCACCGCGTGACCTGCTCTACCTGCCCTGGCCTCCAAAATGGAACTGCAAAGACTGTGCGTTCATTTTCTCTAGGTCCTGCCGGCTTCTCCCTCGCCTGGACTCTTGGAAGGAGAGCGCTAGCAGCGCTCCCTGCTGCGCCCCGCCCCTGCCCTATCTGCGGAGACTGTCTTCTCCTCCACCTATGAAGTGTATGATCTGTCACTGCGCAAAGCCATGCTCCTCTGAGTCCCTCTTTTCTGCAGGGACTTCGACTGCTGTCTTCCCTGGTACCAGAAGTGGCCTCGGGAACTGCGTCCTGGGAGTGGGATCGCAGGCCTGCTACCGCGCATACCTGAGGAATGAGCGGCCGCTCCGCACAGGGGGGTAGAAGCGGTCAGGGTCCGCGCATGCGCTAGCCAGCGGCTACTCAGTCCTCGCGGTGGTTGCTGAGAACGAGCTAACAGCATCCTGGCGTCTGAGGTCCCACGCCGCTCTGACCACTAAGCTTCCACACGCTTAGTGTCCCCTTACCGCCCTGGAGCATACCAGACCATGAGCGTGAAATCACAACGCACCCAGCGAGCAGATTTACTGAGTAGCTTTGAAGAAGCCCTTCCCCTGCAGCCCAGGGGACGATGAAGCTGACCGCTGCGAATGGGTGTGACTCCAAGGCCGGAGAGCGCTTGATCCCGCAGGGAATCCCGCAGCCAGGAGCAGCGACATCCCAGGATGCTTCAGCGGATGTGGCTGAATCTGGGAACTGTGAGAGTTTGGCTTCCTTTCAGCCTCCCTCACCCTGCGAGCAAACACCAGGACCCTCAGGCCTGCAGCCGCGGGCTTAGCCAGAGAGCAGTAGCTCTGCGCAGCCTGGACCGAGGGCACCGGACAGCAGGCTGGCACGGGAGTGCCATGAAGGCCACGCCCCGCTGCGCCCAGGTGAAGAGTCCTAAGGCGGCATGGAGCTGTGCGGTGAAAGCAGTTCATCCTCGTGCGCAGGGGCGAGGGACAGTCTGGGCGCTCTGTGGGGGGCGCTGCGCTGTCCGTCCTTTGCTCCGTTACTTTCTCGCAGGAGAAGCTGCAGTAGCAGCTTCAGGAGCCGCGCAGTGGGTTTACGCCATCCCCTGGGCCACGAGCTGCCTCTGCTCTAAACTGTCCACCCAGATGAAAACAGGGCTGGGCCCGAGTGCGAAGGCTCCCCAGGCTTGTGCTCGCGGGCCCGCCGACTCCTGCAGGGGAGCCTCCGCAGAGGTAGAAAGCAGGAGGAGAGGGCGAGGGTCTGGGCCTGCGGCTCCTCGGGCAGCCGGCCTCGGCCTGACACCTGCTCTTCTCCACGCGGATTCTGTTCCCACCTCCTTCCTGCACAGGGGCGAGGGCCTCCGGCGCTGCGAACTCTGCGGTCTCTGCATGGTGCTGGCCATTTCCTAATCTCCACTCGCATCGGGGTCACTCGGCTCTGTAAATACACCCTGCTGGATGCGGTGAGCAACTGCTTCCCGTGAGGAAGGCCTCCAATCGCACTTAGGCGGCCCGTGATGAACGAGCCAAAAGCGACGTCACGACGCACGCGGAGGCCGGCTTGGCATGCAGCGCTGCTACAGAAAAACGTTTCTGAGGATTTTCCTGTACTTCGGGCCTTTCCTGAAGCGATAGCTGGTCATCTAAGCGCAGAGGTCTGCCCCACCCCTTCCTGCGGCGGCACTGTACTGCAGGTGACATTCTCCGCATTCCGCAGGAGCATTTTCCTCCCAAGCAGGGAGAAGCCAGGACCTGGGTGACACTTAGGAAAAGAGGAGGCCGGTCGCCGAGGGCATTCCTCACCAGCCATCAAGGAGTGAGGCCTTGCTAGCACAGGCCCCGCCTTCTGAACCCATGAAGAGTGAGACATTTCTCACGCAGCACAAAGCCATTTAACCCTACAGGTTCCGCCTCTTCTTGCTTTACGTTTATACAGTCCAAAGAAACTTGGCGCTGTGAGTAGCTCTGCTGTCCTGAGGATTTCCTGGTGTGCCGCTGCTGCTCCGCCCGTTCTGTGCCGCGGGCTTCCTCCCTTGCTGAGTAACGGTGGGGATCGAGAAGGGAATTCCTCAGCCGTTAAGTTCGCTACCTTGTTGCCTTCCTTCTAATGGGCCAGTGCACGCCACCCAGCCGTGGAAATTCTTAGTAATTACATCCATGTCATGGTTTATGTCTAGTTGTCCCCCCAAAGCCTCATGCAATCATGGGCAGGGACTTCTAGAGTTTGAGACTTGATCCATGATCTACTGGGATTACATGTTTTACTACTGTTGGGATTATGGTCCAAGTACTGCTGAGACTATGGGTGTGGCCTGAGACAATAGGCTAAGGCAGAGAGCCTCGTGTAATTTAAAAAGAGAGACAGAGAGACAGACCCAAGCTGTCGCTCTGCTGCCCTGTTTGGTTGGCTGCCTCTGTTGCCATATTGTTGCTGTTTTGCCGCCACGAACTGGATGCTCTCTGCCTGTTCCAGTCAGCCTTGGGCCAGGCGAATATGGACTAAAACCTCCATAAATTGTGAGCTAAATAAACCTTTCCTTCCTTCATTTTGGCTGTCAGGTATTTGTCCCAGCAACGAGCAAAAAGTAACTAAGACAATCCATTACGTTTCCTAGCTCTTATACAAAACCTAAAACAAACAAAAAGAAACCAAGGAAAACTCAACTAAAATGTTGCCCTAGGGTAGCAGTAGGGGTTTTTCTTTGTTACCTAATACTTCTGTTAATTCTGCCAATATAAACACCACTAAGTATTAGTTTAGGTACTGGTGATGTACACACACACACACACACACACACACACACAGGACAAAGCACACAATCCCTCCTTTCTAAAGAGTTTCCCAAATGCCATGCAATGGGCTGAGTGCTCAGCAGGGCCTCCTCAGGCACACAGCAGGGGCCTACATCCAATGGGAAACAGCGCAGGAGTTCTCAGAGCATGCACAGGAGATAGTTGTGGAGAATAAGGACACCAAGAAAGGGACAGAGACTGTAGGAGAAGAGAGACGCCGCATCTGAACAGCGTGGTGCAGAGAACTCTCCACCGGGCGTAAAAGGAAGTAAATGGGAAAGGTGAGGCCGGTCTCGGGGCTGAGAGCAAGCGGAGACGTCGGCATCTCACAAGGAAACCACAGGCACTGTGTTGGCAGCACACCGATCACTGCAAGCCTCAGAGCACCCTCATGAAAGGAGGAAAGGTGTGGCTCGTGGCACTCAAAGCCCAGGGTGGTGCTGGCTTCAGCACAAGGTAAATGAAGGAACTCCCTTGATCATTTCCTGAGATCCCTTTCCCAGGTATGGTGGGTCCCCGCTCAGATTTTTAAAATTCCTCAGATTTTTAAAATAACCACGCCAGCCCCTGGACTCTTCTATGAACACTGCAGAGTCCAGAGGGAGAAGAGACTTTTCTAAACCATGGCATTTGAGATGAGAGTTCTGATATTCACTCTGCTTGAAACTCACTTTTGGGCCAGCGAGATAGCTCAGTAGACTAAGCACCTACTTGGGCAAGCGCAGGAACCAGGGTTTGATCCCCAGCACCATGCTACACAGGGCCTGCCCGGGGTGCACTGAGCTGGTCACCAAGACCTGACATGGATGTGCATGCCTGTGATCCCAGTGCTGGGGAGGCGGAAAAGAGGAGGGTCACTAGGAGTCGGAGCTGAGTAGTCAGACCCTATGCCAAGTACGGGGGGGGGGTAAGGAGAGAGAGACAGAGACAGAGACAGAGAGACAGAGACAGAGAGAGGGAGAGAGATACAGAGAGAGGGAGACACAGAGAGAGAGAGGGAGAGAGAGGGAGAGGGGGGAGGGAGAGAGACAGAGACAGAGACAGAGGAACAGAGAGAGGGAGAGAGACGGAGACAGAGAGGGAGAGAGAGAGACAGAGAGACAGAGACAGAAACAGAAAGAGGGAGAGAGATACAGAGAGAGGGAGACACAGAGAGAGAGGGAGAGAGAGAGGGAGAGGGGGGAGGGAGAGAGACAGAGGGAGAGAGTGGGAGACACAGAGGGGGAGAGAGGGAGAGAGACAGAGACAGAGAGGGAGAGAGAGAGACAAACAGAGACAGAGAGGGAGAGAGACAGAGACAGAGCGAGACAGAGACAGAGAGAGGGAGAGACAGAGACAGAGACAGAAACAGAGAGAGAGAGGGAGAGACAGAGAGGGAGGGAGAGAGACAGAGAGGGAGGGAGAGAGAGAGATAGGGAGAGAGAGGGAGGGAGAGAAGGGGAAGAGAGAGAGAAAGAGAGACAGAGAGAGAGACAGCGAGAGAGAGGGAGGAGAGAGAGAAAGAGAGACAGAGAGAGAGGGAGAGGGACTGCAGAAACTCTAACTTTTTAACTAACCAGGATACAAGAAAATTTCCTGTGAGGCACCTATGTCAAAAATCTGAAAACAGCACCGTGGACCAAGTAGAATTTCATTATGTTAGCATTCCATGGGGTGGGAAAGATCACTCAGAGGCTCAAGATTCTAGTTCCTGCCTCACTGCTTGCTTTTATATCCAAATTACCTTTTTTTTTTTTTTTTTTTTTTTTTTTTTTTTTTTTTTTTTTTTTTTTTTTTTTTTTTTTTTTTTTTTTTTTTTTTTTTTTTTTTTTTTTGTAAAACCAGGGATTGAACTCAGGCCCAGGCACGCTTTCTGCTGAGCCACCTCCCCAGCCCTGTGCCCAGATTTTCTGAGGCCTGAGTTTTTGTCACTCGTAAGAGAGGAATGGTTGACTATTCGTGACCTGATCATGCTGAAAGATTACTAGAAGCAAATGACTTCCCTGGAAAATGCTATGTAACTGTAATTATGAAGGAAAATAAATCCAGGCAACAGTATGTTATCAGCTGATTCTGTATTGCTTGATAAACAGATAAGGTGAGTCACTTTCTAACATCGTGCTTTTCAGTGACAATTCCAGCGATGTGATTCATCAGGAGAAATTGCTGTCTTTTGTAGAAAAGTCAGATTCTTGAAGATCAAAGGATGTCATACTTTTGGTTTTCAAATATGTACCACCACAGAATGCCAGGAATTGCTAATAAACACAAAGAAGACCAAACTCACATACTTTCAATTTTACAAGGTACACATTATCAGCACTAAAACGAAAAGATGTTTTTTAGCATATCTTCCTCAGATACTGAAATAATGTGCACTACGTCTCTATAGAAGCTCACCTTCCATGCAATGCTACGGACCTCCTGCCACAGCTGAGGATGCCTAAGCTTCCTTCCGTGCAGATTAGGTCTAATTTGGGTTGTTCCCTGCTGTAGACAGGCGTGGATCATGTGATAAGGGCTTCATTAACATGTATCACAACCAGAAGTATCGGTTTAAACTATTTCTTGTCCCAAACAAATCAGGCCATGTAGTATATTTTTAGCTTTCTAAAAATGAGACTGTAGTTTCCTTTCATATGCTACTTGGATCAAAATCTTCCGAGAAGGCTGTACGCGGTGCATTCACACACTCGCTAGCTGGTCAGGAAGCCCTAACAATTTGCTCCTACTCTGGACAATTTTAATAGGTGAAAACTGATCCCTGATGTGAATTTGCACCACTTCAACTCAGCAGGAGTGTATACATTTTCAATACTTATCAATGTTGAATCATTCTGCAAAATTGCTTGTTGAGATAATTTTGGAAGTGACTGAATCTGTATAGCACATTGTCATCTGTCAATTTGAGTGTCTATATTATGTATCAGTAAGAAGATGATGGATAATAAATTTGCAGAGAAATATTTGTCTATCTCTATTCTATAGTGAGAAGCATGAGCAAAACTTCATAAAATTGTGTGCAAAACTGTTCCTTATGGAGAATAGGCATGAGAATTTCAATGCCTGGCCCCTTCCTACAGGACAGGTGAGGACTTCCAGCCAGCATCCACTCAGCAAGTGCAGTGTCAGTGACTGGTAGGGACGTGGCAGAAAGAACACGCGTTAGGGGCCCTGCAGGTGGAGCACAGGCGAGGGGCCCTGCTGGGGGAGCACAGGACA
>PVJA010047078.1:0-14824 GCA_004027025.1 Myocastor coypus
AAAAAAAAAAAAAAAAAAAAAAAAAAAAAAAAAAAAAAAAAAAAAAAAAAAAAAAAAAAAAAAAAAAAAAAAAAAAAAAAAAAAAAAAAAAAAAAAAAAAAAAAAAAAAAAAAAAAAAAAAAAAAAAAAAAGCCAAAATCACCAAGGAAGAAAAAGGCGGGGTATATAAGAAAGTAAAATTATCATTTGTAAAAATTTTATCATTCACAGATGATAGGATCCTCTACTTAAAAGATGCTAAAAATTCCATCAAAAGACCCCTAAAATTAATAATCAAACTTAGTAGTCATCCTCATTGTTGAGACAAAATACCTAAAGTTAAAAGAGGAAAGGTTTATCAAGAACATAATCAGCTGACTCCAAAGCAAGGTAGTGTATCATAGAGGGGCAAAAGTTCACAGTGGAGGAAAGTTCAATGAGAGAGAGAAAAGGGACAAACTACTTTCTGTCTCTTATATTGTATCCAGTCTGTGGGGACTAGGGTGGCACCAATCCCATGTGTAGACTGATCCAGCAATCACCTATCCTTGATCCCAACACTGCACAAATCAATCACATACTCCAGATTTGGCCACTCCCCCAAAAATCCTAATGACCACATGAGGCTTTGGGGAGATGTCTAGACACAAACTGCAATAGTAGTGTAACAAGATACAAAATCATCAGACAAAGATCAATAGCATTCCTCTACACCAACAATGACTGAAAAAGAAATTAAGAAAAATACCATTCTCAATACTACTAAGAGAAAGTAAATACTTAGGAATTAACCTAATTAAGGAAGTGAAAAACCTCTACAGCAAAAGGTACACTACTCTGAAAAGAGGAACTGAAAAAGAAATCAGAAAATGGAGATATCTAATATTCTCAGGTAGGCAAGATCAAATGAATGAAAATGGTCATACTTCCAAAACTGATATATCCACTTCATAAGGTCCTAATCGACATACCAACAGCATTCCTCACAGAACTAGAAAAAGTAATCCCAAAATACAGATGGAACAAAAAGAGATCCACAATAGTAGAAACAACCCTTGGCAAGAACACCACAGCAGAAGTATTATAATCCAAGGCTTCAAATTATATTACAAGGCTACAGTAATATAGTATAATGCTGGCAAAAAATCTATATACATGGATCAATGAAATAGAGACCACAGAAACCCAAGGCACATTCAACCACCAGATCTTCAAAAACAGGGCAAAAAAATACATGCTGGAGGAATGACAGGCTCTTTAGTAAATGGTAGTGGAAAAACTGGTTAACTCCACAGAAGACTGTGGAGGTATTTTTCATCCTGTACTAAAATCAAAATGGAACCAGAATCAAAATGTTAAAATAGAAACAATCTGAAGGAAGAGGAAATATGTAAAATTCTTAAAAGTCACAGGTGTCAGGAAATACTTTCTGAACAAGCCAAAATACAAGAAATAATATCAACAGTGCACAAATAGGATCATCTTGCATTTAAAAGCTTCTACATCACAAAAGAAACAACTAATGGAATGAAGAGACAACATATTGGGAAAAAATGCCACTCCTCAGATGAAGACTAATATTTAGAGGAACTCACAACAATTAGACCTTACCCCAAATAAAAGACCCAATTAAAAAATATGAGTAGACATTAATTAGAAATGAGCAGATGGCCAATAAATACATGAAAAAATTGCCCAGCATCTCTGGCTATTGTCGAAATGAAAATTAAAATACTAAGATTACATCAAGCGCCACTCTCACAACTTGCATCTATAGCAAGCCCCAGAAAGAATGGCTATTATCAAGAATCAAATAATAAGTACTGATGAGGCTTCATTGAAAAAGGAGCCCCCTACTTTGCTAGCAGTAATGCAAACTAGAGTGACCACTGTAAGTCATATAGAGACTCCATTAAACAGAAATTCCACTCAATCCAACTATTTCTCTATGTTCCTGAAAGGATTGAAGACATATTACAGTGATATATGACCACCTGACATCTGCTGTGGAACCCTGCAGCATTAAGCACAGTAGCTAAATATTGGAAATGGCCTATATGTCAATAAAAAAATGAATGGATGAAGACAATGAGGCATTTATATACAATAGAATACCATTCTGCTAAAAAGAAGGATAAACTCATTTCCCTGCCCAGAACTTGGACTCACATGTGCAGAGGAAGGAGCTCTTGGCCTGTACCCCTGTGCCACTAGAACTTCCTCCCCACTCAGACCCCAGACTGGCATGCACATGTAGGTAGGAGCTCTTGGCATGTACCCCCATGACACTGCAGCTTCTTTACCGCCTAGACCCTGGGCATGGACATAAGAACTCTCTACCTGTGCCCCCATGCCACAAGGACTTGTTCCCCACCCAGACCCAGGACCAGTGTTCGTGGAGGTAGGAACTCTTGGACTACACTCCTGCGCCACCAGAACTTCTTCCCTGCCCAGACTCAAGCCCCAACATCTGCTGTGGAACCCTGCAGCCAAATTCCCTGCTAAAAGGCTGGAGATTAGAACCTCCCAGCTAATTCAGGAGCTGAACATCTTGCGAGAAGAGCAGAGTAGGTTCATTTCCACAAGTTGCAGCAGGAAGGAGCTGAGCACAGCAGCCAGACCCAGCCAAGCTCATCTGGACAAGATCACACCTGGGAAATATGGAGCCGAATTTCAGTAGGAAACAACAACATAGCTTCACCAAAGTTCTGCACCAAAGGTCAGACGACAGTACTATATAAAATGACAAAGAGAAGGAGCAAGATGTAATCTCAGTCCCCAAGCCCACCCAGAACAAATGCAGGAGACACGAGCATAGAAGAAAATGGGAATCACACAGGCGAAATCTCTGAATTAATAGAATCTGAAGTAAACAAACAAATGCAGACACATATAGAGGAACACAGATCAGAAATAACTGCTGAAGTAAAACAAGAAATCTCTGAATTAAGTGTGTGAAGTAAAAAAAAACTGCAGAAAAGATTAAAGGAAATCAGGTCAGAAATAACCTCGGAAGTAAAAAAAAAAAAGATATCTCTGAATTAATAGTGTCTTAAGTAAAGGAACAACTGCAAAAAGGTAGAGAGGAGGGCCCGGCAGGATGGCTCAGTGGTCTAAAGCGCCTGCTTGGGAAAGCTTGGGCGGCTGCAGGGACAGCAGTTCGATCCCCGACACCACAAGCTGCGCCGGCCCTACCCTCAGGGTGGGCTGAGCTGGCCAGAAAAATAAATAAGCAAACAAACAGAAGTTCTGAAACTGAAACAAGGAAAAAAAAAAAAAAAAAGGTAGAGAGGAAATCAGATCAGATATAATCTCTGAAGTAGAACCAGAAAGGATAACCATAAGGAAAGAATTAATAAATGCTTCTAAAGAAGACATTGATAAAAAGTTAGAGGAGAATAGAAAAATGATGGAATCTTTGAATGAACAACATAGGAAAAAAGATCACATGAAGCAGTTTCAAAGAGATATACAAGAAAACAAAATCTCAACCACAAACTGGCAACACCATATGAATGAAAGCAGAGTTTCATATCTTAAACATGGTCACAGCTAGTGAAAAGGTAAGAAAGGGTCTCTTAAAAACAAGTAGGATGCACAAAAAAATAATTCAACATCTGCAAGACGATGCAAAGATTAACAACATGAGACTAATAGGCATCAGTGAGAAAGAAGCACTCGATACAAAGGATAGAAAAAGAATATGGGCAGAAGTAATAGTAGAAAACTTCCTAAATATGAGAAGATAATCTGGCATTCAGTAACTGAAGCACACAGAACTCCAAGTAACATCAACTCAACTAAAAACACACCGAGACATAATGGTCAACATTCCAGAAACCCAGCACAACAATAACATGCTAAAAGCTGCTAGAGAAAAGAAACATCACATTTAAAGGAAAACTCATCACAATAATGGCAGATTTCTCTTTACAAACCATGAAGTCAAGAAAAGATACAGCAGAGTGCTTCAACTTCTCCATGAAAACAAATTCCAGCACACACTACTATACCCCACAAGAACTTCCTGTTCCAGCCCCGACCCGAATCCCAGCCGGTAGCAGAGCTCGCGCGTCCGCCGCGGGTAAGCTGCCTGCGCCCCTCTGCCCCGCCTCTGTGTTCCTACGACTAACTTCCTGTTCCAGCCCCGACCCGAATCCCAGCAGGTAGCAGAGCCCGCGCGCTGGCTGGGTCAGGATCTTTGGCCTGCCTTAACCTTCCCCGCCCCCCCCCTTTTTTTTGAACCCCTCCAGCCCAAGCTCCAGCACCGAACCCATCAAACATCTCATCTGGCAACCGATCTGGTGCACGAGCCTACCAGGACTACTCAATCCCAAAGCTCCACCTCCACCTACAGACCACATCCCCCAGGATTCACAGAAGCTAGCAGCCAGAGCTCCAGCACAGAGTCAGGAACCTCTGTAGAGGAACCAGTTTGGAGTCTCCAGACCAAACACCCATAGACACAGCATAACACCACCAAAGTGCAGAGGTCGCTTCCATACAAAATGATAACAACAAGGAGTAGGAGGCAATCTCAGGACCCGTGTCCACCCAAACCAAATACAGAAGACACTATCATGGAAGAAAATAGGAACCATACAGATGAAACCTCTGAATTGGTAGCATCTGAGGCAGACACACAAGTGCAGAAACTTATAGAGCAACTGAGATCAGAGATAACCTCTGAAGTAAAAAAAGAAATACATGAAGTGGAAAAACGGCTGGAAAAAAGTATAGAGGACATTAGAGCAGAAATAATATCTAAAGTTGACAAAGACATGCCTAAATCAATAGCATCCCAAGTAGGGGAACAACTACACAAAAGTAGAAAGGAGAACAGAACAGAAATAATCTCTGTATTAGAGACAGAAAGGATAGCCATAATGACAGACTTCAATACTATTAAAGAAGACATCGATAAAAAATTAGAGGAGAATAGAAAAATGATGGACTCCCTGACGGAGCAATATAGGAAAGACATAGATCGCATGAAACAGTTTCAAAGAGATATACAAGAAAATAAAACCTCAATCACAAGTTGACAGAGCTGAATGAACGAAAATGAAGATAGAGTTTCGAACCTTGAAGACACAGTTGCAGCCAGTGAAAGAGTAAGAAAAGATCTTTTAAAAACAACCAGAATGCAGGAAAAAATAACTCATCATCTGCAAGACGAAGCAGAAATGAACAACATGAGATTAATGGGAATCAACGAGAAAGTAGGATTCAATACAAATGATATACCCCACAAAATTTTCTTTCAAGTATGAGGGAGAAGTTAAATACTTCCATGACAAAGAACAACTAAAGAATTTCATGATGGCAAAGGCAACCCTACACAGACTACTAAAAAATATTTTAGAGAGGGACCAAAATTGAACTACACAAATGAGAACAATAAGAACCCACCAAATAGGGCAACCAACTAAACACACAAGAAAAACGAGTGAACAATAGTAGGTAAAAAAAAAAAAAAAAAAGCATGTCAATCATAAGACATTACATTTTAATTATAACCATCAATGTATATTGACTTAATTCTCCAATTAAAATAGACTGGCACAGTGGATTAGGAAGCAAAATCTAACAATATGCTATATACAAGAAAAACACTTAAGTCAAAGAAATTCATAGGTACAAAGTGAAAGGATAGAAAACAATAACTACATGCCTAAGCACCTAAGAAAAAAGCAAGGGTAGCAATCCTGTTTGCAGGTAGTCTGAATTTCAAACCAAGATTGATCAAATGAAATAAAGAAGGACACTATATATACTGGTTAGGGAAAAATTCAAGACCAAGAGGTAACACTCATACATATGTATGCACCCAACATGGGAGCATTCAGCTTTACAAGACAAATCTTAATGGCATGAAAAATTTAATATTCAATACCACAATACTAACAGGAGATCTTAACACCTCCTTGTCCCAAAAAGATAGGTCCAGTTGACAAAAAAAATTAGCAAAGAAGTAGCAGATCTGAACTAGAACTTTGCACAAGTGGACTTAGTGGACATATACAGAATATTCCACCCAACCACTTCTGAATACACATATTTTTCAGCTACACATTGGACATTTTCTAAAATAGACCACATACTACTCCATAGGTCATGCTTATGTATTTGCAAGAAAATAGAAATTAACCCATGCACATTATCTGACCACAGTGCAATGAAACTGGAAATAAATGACAAAAGAAACCACAAGAACCCCAGAAATACATAGAAATTAACATCCTACTTAGCAACATGTGGGTTACAGATAAAATTAAACAACTAATTAAACAATATTTATAATTTAATGAAAATTCAAACACAACCTACCGGAACTTATAGGATACAAAGAAAGGAGCTCTTAGAGGGAAATTTATAGCTCTGAACTCACATATTAAGAAAAGGGAATGGGAACAAATAAATACTCTAATGCTACACCTCCATCATGTAGAAAAGGAAGAACAAACCAAACTCAAACCCCAAAATGGAAAGAAATTATAAGGTTTAGAGCAGAAATTAATTCAATTGAGAAGAAAATACAAAGAATTAGTAAATCAAAAAGCTGGTTGTTTGAAAGATTAAATAAAATTGACAAGTTCCTAGCTAACCTCATTAAAAAGAAAAGACTCAAATTCAAGCAATAAAGAATGAAGAGGGTAAAATTACCACAGACCCAGTGGAGGTTCAGAAGATCATTAATAGCTAATTAAAGAATCTATACTCTCACAGAATTGAAGACACAGATGAAATGGACAGATTTTAGAAAGGTAACATTTACCAAAACTGAGTCAGGAAGATATAAGAATGCTCAATAATTCAGTAACAGACAATGAAATACAAAATGTAATAATAAAAAAAAAAACCTACTAACAAAGGAAAGTCCAGGTTCTGATGGACTCCCTACTGAATTTCTTTTCTTGTCTTTTTTTTTGTCTTCTTGAGACAGAGTCTCATTATGCAGTCATGAGCTCACTTTTGTAGCCCAGGCTAGTCTTGAACTCACATCAATCCTCCTGCCTCAGCCTCTCGAGTGCTGGGATTACAGGCGTGTGTCACCACGCCTGGCTCCCCACTGAATTTCTACAAGAAATTTACAGAAGAAGTGATCCCCATATTCTTGAAACTCTTCAATGAAATTGAAAAGGGAGCAATCCTCCCAAAATCATTCCTAGAGGCAAGTACACTGATACCAAAACTAGAGAAAAAAGCAACTAAAAAAAGAGAATTATAGGCAAAGCTCCCTCATGAACATAGTTGCAAAAATCCTCAATAAAATCCTAGCAAACAGAATACAACAAATCACTAAGATTGTACACCATGATCAGGTAGGATTCATCCTAGGAATACAAGGATGATTCAACATACACAATCCTATAAATGTAATACACTATTACAGCTAAATCTAAAAACCACATGATCATCTCAGTTGATGCAGAAAAGGCTTTTGACACTCACTCATGCTCAAAGTTCTACAGAAAATTGGAATAGATGGCCAGTACCTCAGTCTTATAAAAGCCATCTATGACAATCCAACAGCTAATATAATTCTGAATGGTGAAAAACTGAAATCTTTTACTGTCAGATTTGGTACAAGACAATGATATTCTCTATCACTAATCCTATTCAATATAGTTCTGGAATCATTAGCTACAGTCATTAAACAAGTGAGAGAAATAAAAGGAATAAGAATAGGTAAAGAAGAAGTTAAACTGTCATTATTTGCAGATGACATGATAATTTACTTGGAAGACCCCAAAAAACTCCAAGAAGCTACTAGAATATGCAAATTCAGTAGCAAAGTCAACACCCAAAAAGCAATAGCATTCCTCTATACAGATAACAAATACACTGAGAGGGAAATTAGAGAAAAAATGCCATTTATAATAGGACTGTAGGAAATGAAATACTTAGGACTTAATCTGACTAAAGAAGTAAAACATCTACTCAATGAAAACTATAGTATTCTGTAAAAAGAGATCCTAGACTATTTCAGAAAATGGAAAGATATTCCTTGCTCCTGAATAGGAAAAACCAACATTGTGAAGATGGCTATACTCCCAAAACTGTTACACAGATTTAATGCAATCCCTATCGAAATACCATCAACATAGGGCTGGAGAGATGGCTCCGGGGCACAAGTGCCAGCCTGGCAAATGCAAGGTCGTGATGTTTGAACCCTGGCCCCACCAAAAAACAAAAACAAAACAAAACAAACAACAACAACAACAACAAAAAAAAACCATCAACATAGTTCACAGACCTGGAGAAAACATTCCTAAAATTTATTTGGAACCAGAAAAGACCTAGAATTGCAAAGACAATCCTGGGCAACAAAGATAAGGCAGAAGGTATTATAATTCCTGACTTAAAGTTATACTACAAAGCTACAGTGACAAAATCAACATGGTATTGGCAAAGAATTGAACTGAGGATCAGTGGAATAGATTAGAAGATGCAGAGGCAAATACAAACACAGTCAGCCATCTTATCTTTGACAAAGGGGCCAAATATGTTTACTGGAAGAAAGATAGCTTCTTTAACAAATGGTGTGGAAAAAACTGGCTCTCTACATGCCAAAAATTCAAACTTGACCCAGGTCTATCATCATGCACTAAACTAAATTTAAAATGGATTAAAGATCTAAATATTAAAAGAGAAACATTAAATCTCCCGGAAGAGAAGGGTAGGAGAAAATCTTGAAGACATTGGGGTAGGCAAACAGTTCATGGACCAAAAACAAAATGTACTCATAACACTTGAAAGAATCAACAACTGGGACCTCTTCTTGTTGAGAATTTTTTGCATGTCAAAAGAAATTACCAACAGAATAAAAAGATAACCCGCAAATTTTGAAAAGATTTTAACTGATAAGTATTCAGACAAAGGTCCTCCACCTAGAATCTGTAAAGAACTAAAAAACATTAGGGCCCAAAATTCAAAGACCCAATCCAGAAATGGGCATGTGAGATGAACACACATTTCTCAGAGAAAGAAATTCAACAAGCCTACAAATACATGAAGAAATGCTTCACTAGCCACTCATTAAATGCAAATCAAAACAACACTTAGATACCATCTCACCCCACAATGAATGACTGCCATAAAGAAATCAACCAGCTGGGCGTGGTGGCGCACACCTGTAATCCCATCACTCAGGAGTCTGAGGCAGGAGGATCGATGCGAGTTCGAGACCAGCCTGGGCTACAAAAGTGAGCCCAAGCCCAGCCTGAACTGCATAGTGACACCCTGCTTCAAAAAGACAAAAAAAAAGAAATCAACCAACAGCAAATGTTGGGGAGGCTGTGGAGAAAAAGGAACTCTTCTCCACTGTTGGTGGGAATGCAGCCTGGTGCAACCATTATGGAGAGCAGTGTGGTGACTCCCTATAAAACTAGAACTTGAAATCCCATTCAATCCAGCTATCCCCCTACTGGGAATTTTCCCAGAAGAACTAAAAACATCATACCATAGTGATATCTGTGCACCTATGTTTATAGCAGCACAATTTGTCATAGCCAAATCTTGGAAACAACCAGAATGCCCATCATCTGAAGAATGGTTAAAAAAGATGTGGTACTTTTATACAATGGAATATTACTCAGCTATAACGAATGACAAACTAGAAGACTTCATATATAAGTGGATGTATCTTCAAGATATACTGATAAGTGAAATAAACTAGGCTTATATGTATAAATATCATATATTCTCCCTAGTGTAAGATATCAAAAGAAATAAAAATGGAGAGGCATAACACATTTGAATGGAAATCAAGGACTTAAGGGTCACACAATGAAGTGATTGCAAGCAGAAAAGAGAGGAAGCATGCAGGGGCAAAGCCATGCACAGGATGAGTTAGATAATAGTCCTAGGAACCTCCAAAATGTTTTTGACACTGAGGATAGCAATGTGTAACAGTAAAAATATGCTTGGAATGCCTATCATCTGGTCTTTTAGATGCGTGTTGCTGCTAATGTAATTTCAGTTACTGCTATACTCTCAAGTAAATCATTGGTTTACAAGAAAACAAGAAAGGGTATTAAGTGAGAGTAAGAGACTAGGAAAATGCCATAGGATTGACTGGCTACAATTTTGTATATACTTAGATTTCTAAATGTGTAAAAATGTGTAACTGTTTTTATAATATTCTATAGCGATTTATTAGAATATCAATGAATGATAGAAAATACCAATTCCAAGTCAAATCTAAGATGTTTGATACTCAGAAAGACAGTGATGTCATGCTCAAGTACCTCTGTCATAGGGTAATCAGTATCACTGAGTTTTTCTTCTGGTTGGTTAAGAATATAAGTTTACAGACCAAAAATTAGAGAAAAAGAAGGGTTACAAGGATAGTCAATATTTTAGTCCTACTCCTTCAAGGTCAGTGAGGTGTCAGGACACAGGAGGACCTGTGTCACATCCTACAACTCAGTGGTTTCCCAAATTTTCTGTTTAGTGAGATTATGGGACTACAGAGGAAATGGACTGAAGATAACATAGTGTGCCAAAGGAGAGTCACCTAGAGAAAAAACATTCTCTCAGGTTTTCACAGACAGCAACCTGGTCAAGCAATGGCCTTGCCTCATCCAGATGGCTGACACTGACAACAGATCTACAAAGCACTATACATGGTTAAAAGTAAATCCTGAGGGGATCTGACTGACCTTGGGAAATACAAAAGTTACATGTTTTGCTATACAGGCTGTGCTTAAACTTGCCCTTAACCACCCAAGCAGAAAAGTTTAACCACAAGGCATAAAACGGAAAGCTAGATTAGAATGCTGAGCTGTAAAAGGCTTAAATCAACAGCTTCCAACATCGCCAGTTTTACCAATAACTCACTGTGATTATCGAACATTAGATTATGTATATAACTGCATTCTCTTAGTTGAATGAGAAGAAACTGATTTGAAAAATTATAACATCTACACCCTATGGTCTGCATAACTAATAGAACAATATGCATTGTACCAAATATTAAAATGTACTACTAACATGTTTTGAAACTGACATTGTTATTTCTTATTAAAAGTAATAAAAGAGTTAATATAAGTTAATCTGGCCAGATATATATAGTCGTGTGCGCTCATAATTTTGTGAAGATGGCCATTTGTGTGTGCTGTATAGTTGTGTGTGTGTCATTATGTTTCCCCTTTGTTGCTGTTACTTACTTTTTCCTTTTTGGTCAATTCAACATGGGACATACAGGCTTAAAAGCATGCTTTTTTTCAAGTTACCAGCTCGTCTAAGTCATATCAAAATTGGTTTATACACAGTTATCAAAAAGTTTAAATTAATTCAGCTTTTGCAGAAAAAAACAATTTAAAAATTATTGAGAGTCATACTGAGGAATAAGAGGTATGGCCAACCTTTTGTTCACTAATGAGGAGCTCACAGTAACCTCAATAGTCTCTTAGGAGACAATAAACTGGTCAATGGTTTAAAGATAAAAGTCTTTCAAAAAAAAACACAATTGGGTCTTCTCTTAAAAAATGGTTTTGGTAGTTAACTAAATTAAGATGTCTCATTTAAGGATAATAAGGTGAAAAATTCATACATATTAGATAAAGAACATTGGTTAAAAAGGTTATGTTAAAACAGAAATGTAAGCATGTCACAAAATGTCATAAGAATGGCCTGCTACAATGTTGTATATGATTTGATTTCAAAAATTTTGTGTAAAATTGCAACAATTGTGTAATTCTTGTTTATTAACATTTTATAGGGATTTAAATATTAAAATATCCATGCTTATCTGAGATGCTTAATATTCAGATAGATTGTAGTGTTAAGTTTACTGCCTCAGAGAGTAACGTCATTAAGCTTTTCTTCTGGATGTTTACTAACTAAGGTTTGCAGATCAGAAATTAGAGAGATAGATGGGCTAAAAGGATAGCCAATATTTTGGCCCTAGCCCCTCATGGTCAGCAAAGACTCAGGACAGAAGAGAACCTCTACTGTGACAAGAAGATCATGGGGCCACAGAGGAAAATGATTGACAATATATAGTGTGCCTAAGGAGAGTCATCTAGAGAGAAATAATCTCTCAGGCACTCACAGAGAGCAAACTGGTTAAGCAATGGCTGTGATTCATCTAGATGGTTGACACTGACAGAAGATCTACAAGGTGCTGCACATCGTTCCAAGATAAATCCTGAAATTGGGCTGACCTTGTCAGATAACAAAAATTATACTCATATTTATATAGGTCTTGCTTTAATTTGGTCTTAACCATCCAGCAGAAAAGTATAGCCATGAGGTATAAAAGTAATGCCATACTAATATGCTAAGCTATAAAAGCCTCAAGTGAACTACAATTGACAATTACCAGCTATACTAAAAATATACTATTATTGTAGACTGTTTGACTATATAGGGTTGGTTACATTGAATTCAAGTACCTACAATCACTGGACTGACATCAAATATAAAAAGGTCCTTTAAAGACTTCTCCAAATACAGCTTCTCCAACTGCAATGAAACATTCATCTTTGACAAATCAATACAAAAAGGGAGATATGTTGGGAGCTATAGGAAGCCAGGAAATTGATTAAGTGTGTGTAGGTGGGACAATGCCTCAATGCCTAAAGCAAACAAGCTACCCCAGTGCTGAGAAAAATCTATTGTTGAAACATCCTGTCTGGTTTAGGCCAGCTATTGGTTGCTGGGCAGCCTTGTGTCATGTGGTACAAACTTTGTAAAAGTATAAATAAAAGTATAAATAAAAAATAAAAATATTTATTTTTTGTGTGTGGTGAGTTAGTCTTGCCAATCAGGCAGACTGGTGACCACCTAGCCCAACTTTTATCTTTCTCATTCCTACCACTGTGTCTCTCAGGATACAACCATTCACAGTAAGAGTAATGGATCCCTACACATGGCAGGGAGGGCAAAATCATGAACTTATACACACAGGATCGAGAATCTCCAACACGTTTTTGACACTGAGGATAACTATGTATAATACCAAAACCATGAGCCGGGCGTGGTGGCTCACGCCTGTAATCCCAGCACTTGGGAGGCTGAGGCAGGAGGATTGGTGCGAGTTCGAGACCAGCCTGGGCTACAAAAGTGAGCGCAGGACCAGCCTCAACTGCATAGCGAGACCCTGTCTCAAAAAAAAAAAAATACCAAAACCATGGTTGGAGTGCCTGTCATTCTGGTCTTTTAGATGTGTGCTGCTTCTAATGTCATGTCAATTATGGCTATACTCTCTCTCAAGTAAATGTTTGTTTTAAAAAAAACAAAACAAAAAAACAGTAATAAAAGAGAGTAAGAGACAAAGGGAAAAAAAGATAAATTCTAATCATTTATAGGAAAATGTGTGCACCTTCAGGCCACAATGTTAAATGAAGTTGAGTCAGACACACAGGCTTAAATATCACATGGCTTCTCTTACATGAGAAATCCAGCAAAACAAAAGATTAGTAATCAGAAAATAGGAGACAGATCTTTTGCAAAAGGGAAGGAACCAAGAGATGGTGGAGGCTACCTGAAAAGGATTAATGTATTTGTTTTGTATATATAACAACCCCCCATAACAAATGTAATTATTATGTGTTGCAAACATGTACTAACTAAAAACAGAAACTGTAAATAAATATTCTTTATTATTTATACAGATAAGTGGGTCAAATAACATAGTAGGTCACAGAAATTGCTGTATTTAATGGTGATGGTACCATAATATTTCATTTGTGTGTATGTTTGTGTATATACGAGTACATACAAAGCACCATAGAAGAATGTTCTCAATAAAAATTCAATTTAATACTTCATGTGAGAAGTCAACAGGCCATCACATCATTCAATTAGGCTACCCACTCCTAAGTGAAATGGAACACGGTAAAACTATTGGATCCACTTTCACAATGCTTTTGACATAAAACACTGGCAATGTCAAACAGTACACCATGACAATAAATCAAGAGCCACTCACAGACCTTGAATCTTTAGTAAGCCCTTAGTTTATATTTCAGAGTATATTTGACAAGAAATATTTAAAAGAATGCTTCTGTATAGTCAATCTTACCAACTTTTTATTGTTTATGGAATTTTGGTCACAACAGCTTTTCTATATATAATGGTTAAAGAGAAATAAATCCATGTTTTCTTCTAACAATATGTAGGTTTTCATTTTTAAAATTTGTATTCCTTCACTTAGGGTCATGGTACATGCCTGTAATTTCAGTATGCAGAAGGCTGAGGAAAGAGGATTGTGAGTTGAGGGCCATGCTAGATTACATACAGTAACAAATTCAAGACCAGCCTAGACTACATAAGAAGACCTCATCTCAAAAACAAAAAATTTGAACAGCTATCAAAGTAAAAAATAAAATAAAAACAAATTTGTATTTTTTGATCCATTTGAAGTTTACTCACACAAGTGGCACAGATTGCTATGGTTTGTGTAAGGTTTTAGTGTGTTCCTCAAGAGTTCACATGCTCAATTTGTAATAGGTAAATCTTGGAAATAACCCAAATGCTCACCAAATGTGGAATGGATAAAAAAACATGGCATTTTTATACAATAGAGTATACTACTCAGCTATAAAGACAAATCTGAGAGTTGCGCCTAGCGCCAGTCCGCGTGCGGCTCACCTGTGCAGTCTGTGGTTTGCGCTGTCCGCCTGCCCGGCTGGCGAGAAGCTCACCATGCCTTTGGCCAGAGATTTACTACACCCTTCTTTGGAAGAGGAAAAGAAAAAACATAAGAAGAAACGGCTAGTTCAAAGTCCAAATTCTTATTTTATGGATGTAAAATGTCCAGGTTGCTACAAGATTACCACGGTTTTCAGCCATGCTCAGACTGTGGTTCTTTGTGTAGGTTGTTCAACAGTTT
>PVJA010047079.1:0-14824 GCA_004027025.1 Myocastor coypus
GTCCTGAGATTGCCTCCTACTCCTTGTTGTTATCATTTTGTATGGAAGCGACCTCTGCACTTTGGTGATGTTATGCTGTGTCTATGGGCGTTTGGTCTGGAGACTCCAAGGTGGTTCTTCTACAGAGGTTCCTGACTCTTGTGTTGGGGCTCTGGCTGCTAGCTTTTGTGAATCCTGGCGGATGTGGTCTGTAGGTGGAAGTGGAGCTTTGGGATTGAGTAGTCCTGGTAGGCTCGTGGACCGGAACGGTTGCCAAACGGGCTATTTGATGGATTCAGTGCTGGAGCTTGGGCTGGAGGGGTTCAAAAAAAAAAGGGGGGAGGGCGGGGCGGGGAAAGGGAAGGCAGGCCAAGGATCCTGACCCAGCCGGTGCGGGCTCAGCTCCCAGCGGTGGGGTCTGGGCTGGGCTGGAACAGGAAATTAGTCGCGGGAACGCAGAGCACACCATACATATTGATGGGCCCAGAAGCATATAAAACAATAAAAGCAAAATCAATTCCATGGAATAAAGACCTTTATTCAGTGGTCAAATACTGGAGAAGAAGGAATTTTGCTTACAAACTTCTGAACTCTAGTGAGTTGGGCAACTGCAAATACAAAATAGGAATATCAAGGCAAGGAGACAGGTGAGGGGAAGAGACATTCATGTCTTTGCTGGATAGCGAGAGAGGTCTCTAGGAATTGAGATGCCACCTCAGTTTGCTCCTTTTATAGTCAGATATTTCCAGGTATGGTGCTTGGTAGATATATTAAACCTACAAAGGTTGGGGGAGGGTAGGCAGGTATGTCAAGTTAACCTGGTGTTATAGGTTTGGATAAAACAAAGGGCCAACATGTTTATACAGGAGCTAGGTAGAATCTGACCCAAAGGTTTAAGATAGCAAGGGTGGAGATGTCCAGAGCGCTCATTCCATTCAAGTCCCCAAGTGAAGAGTCCTTGTTTTCAGCAAGAGTGGTCAAGTCTGAAAGTAACCTAAGCAACCATTATCATCATAACTCATGCATCAGAAATGCTCTGTACGGCAAAGCTAGAGACCAACAATGTATTGTGCCCAGCTGAGTAAACTCCAAAATTAGTGATTTTTACAATCAACAAGGAGCAAGTAAAGCTAGAGCATTTATTAGAATTTTCTTCGGTAACAACTTTTTATGTCTCTTTAACCATCTTACTTTTTTGTTTGTCTGTTGATTTTTTTTTCTTTGTCCCATCCTGGGTATCAAACTCAGGACCTTGCCCTTGCCAGGCAGGTGTATCAGCCACTGAGCTATCTCCCTGGACTGTGTCTTTTGATTTTTGAGATAAGTATAGAATGCTCATGCTGGCCAAGAACTCCTAGACCTGTTTGATATTCCTGATAGCCTTTTAAGTAGCGGGGGTGGCAGGCAGTTGCCACTATACCACAATACCTTGCCCACATTTTGACTAGAATTGTTTTTTTTTCCAGGTACAATCTGCACCATGCCAGAGTTCTAATTTTTGTTTCAGACACTGTCTTTGCATCAAATATGACTTAGGAAGCTCATAAGAAATGGTCTATTATATTTACTTCTATTTTTACTTATTCCAGGGTCTTCCTTTCAAATCTCAGAGGATCTCTATTATCCATTTCTGTTTAGAGGACTTCCTTAACTATTCTTGAAGGCAGGTTTGCTTACAACAAATTCTCATTAGTTTTTCTTCCCCTGAGAATGCCTATAGTTCTCCTTGATCCCTCAAAGATACATTTTTACCACATAGAAAATGCACAATTCAAAATTCTTTTCTTTTAATACTTGAAAAATCTTGAAGTTCTTTCTGCTAGTTGCCATGGTTTCAGAGGAGCAGTCCACTGTCATTCAAGTTGGTGTTCCCTTCTAAGTAATGTTTTCTTCTCTTGGATTCTTTCGAGACTTTTTTCTTTGCCAGAACTTGTTATAAATTTGTCGGAATTTTAATGATGTGTCTTGGTGTGGATTTCTTTGGATTTATTTCTTTTGGGATTTTCTCTGCTTTTTGTTTGCAGGCACACACATGCTTCTGTGTGTATTCTGAGACAGGATCTTGCTTCATAGTTCAAGTTGGTCTTGAATTTATTTTGTAGCTGAGGTTGACCTTGAAGTCTTGGTGATACTCCTGCTTCAGCCTCCTGAGTGCTGGGATGACAGGTGTGTGCTACCATGCCTGGCTTCTCATTTTATTAAATGTATAGGTTGCATTTTGTAAGATTTAGGAAATTTTCAGCCATTACTTCTTAAAGTAGTTTTCCAGTAATATTGTCTTTCTTCTCTCCTGGAACTCAGAAGGTATGAACATAAACTCTCATTATTGTACCCTGAGACTTCTCATCTGCAGTACTGGGAACTAAATTCAGAGCCTGCTCCAAGTTCCAGGTCCAGACCCTTTTTTAAAATTTGAGACAGGGTCATGCTAAATCTCCTAGGCTGGACTCAAACTTGATACCTTCCTATCTCAGACTTCCAGAATTCTGGGATTACAGGGGTGCACCACCAGGCCTGGCTTGTTTACTTTTTTTTTTTTTTGTCTTTTTGAGACAGGGTCTCAGTATGCAGTTGAGGCTGGTCTTGAGCTCACTTTTGTAGCCCAGTCTGGTCTCAAACTCGCACCAATCCTCCTGCCTCAGCCTCCCAAGTGCTGGGATTACAGGCGTGCGCCACCATGCCCGGCTTGTTTACTTATTTTTAAAATTCGTTTTCCGTGTAGTCAAGATTGTGTAGTATATTGCTTACCTGTCCTAGCAAGTTCACTGATTTGACCCTGCACTATCTCTACTGTCTTACTGAGCCCATTTGTTCACTTTTTAATTCTGATTAGTGCATTTTTTTTCAGTTTTACAATTTTCAATTGATTCTTTCTTATATCATTTCTCCTGAGATTATCCTTTTCTTATGAATGAGGCAACTTGTTAACCCAGAATCCTTTATTACACTGCTCCTTCTTGGCAGCTGCCACTTGTCTAGTGATTCTGTCCCAATCGCTCTGTCCCTGAGGTGTCACCTGTCACCCAGAAGCCTCCCCGTATTAGTTCTTTCCCACCATTTTCCTCCCTCCAGCATCACTATCCTGGAGCTCGGCTGAGGTGGCTGGGGTGATGCCAATCCTCTGACATCCCCTGTAGATGTTGATCATGGAGCTAAGCCCAGCACCGTCCCAGCGTGCAGGTGCCTGCCGCGGAAGCATCTTGTGTGGAGAACCAGCTCTCATGACAGGGAGCGAGCTTGTTATGTTTGGCCAGCTTGACTGTCCAAGATTGCCGCTTCCCAGATTGTTTGAGCAAGCCCGCCAGAGGTTGGATGGACTCCTGCTGATTAATATCTTTTATAATAACTCCAGGCACTATCAGCCAGGGTAAAGTGTCTCTCTGAGATTTCTTTGAGGAGATTTTTTTTTTTAGTTTTTCATTTGGTTCAAGCAAATTTGTAGCTAAGTAGAGTAGTATGTGTCTATTCAGGACGCAGAAAGATCTCTAGCTCACGGTCACCTGGCCTTGAAAGAGAATTTATAATGCCTTTGAAGCATTTTCATGATGACAACTTTAAGTTCTTTGTCTAATAATTCCATTATCTGATTCATCCTGCTGTTAGCATTGGTTGCTTGACTTTTCTTATTCAAGTTGTGGTTTTTCTACCTCTTGTTATGATGAGCGATGCTTTTCAAATGTTTCCTGGGTATATTGAGTATTACTTCAGTAGCCTCCAGATCCACAAGGGCACAGGAGAAAGAGAGGGATGCAGACCAGCCCTGAAATACGAGGTGGTTATGCTCACAGTTGGAGTTGACCACAGTGATCACTTACAGATTAAAGTCATCCAAAGGAACAACATATGGCCTACAGTGTGGGTGAGTCCCAGGCACAGAGCTTATAGTTGTTCTCTGTCACTAGAGTGATGAACAGTGGTGTGTGGTGACATGTATATGACATTGCCCTTTCTTTCTTTCTTCTTTCTTTCATTTTCTTTCTTTCTTTCTTTCTTTCCCTTTCTCTCTCTCTCTCTCTCTCTCTCTCTCTCTCTCTCTTTCTTTCTTTCTTTTCCTCTCTTTCTTCTTTCTTTCTTTCTTTCCCTTTCTCTCTCTCTTTCTTCCTTTTCCTCTCTTTCTTCTTTCTTTCTTCCTTCCTTCCTTTCTTTCTTCTCTTTCATATACTTATTCCAGGGTCCACTCTCACTATACAGATGGGACTCAGTGCTCCTCCTGTTTTCAGCTTCCCAAGCACTGGGATTACAGGTATGTGCCTATACCCAGTCTCAGTAATTGTCACTGTGTCAGCGTGCCCCAGGAGTGAGGTTGGTACCACACACCAGGGATCGAACTCCAGCCCCTGCACTCTGCCTGAGCAGGCACTTTAGTCCACTGAGCTATCTGACCAGCCCTCTGGAGGGACACTTGCTCAAGCCTTTGCTCATTCTGAAGTTCATGCCTTTGTTGAGGAAACCATGATTTGAGCTAAACTTTGTGCTCCCTGCCCCTTTCTCTTTCTCCTTCTCTTTCTTCTGCTACTTAAAACACCATTGAAAGAATGACCGAGAATCTTTCTGGAGCAAAAGTTATCTTTTGCAACTCTTTTCTAATATCTGGAGCTGACTGCAAGATGAACTTATCTGTAAGAGTCATCTGTCTCTCTATTTAATTAACATCTCACAAAGTATACTTTACCAGTGCCTCTATTAAGCATTTTTAAAAATCACAGGGGTATTCATTTTTTTTCCTGGTAAATAGCTAAAATTAACTGAAGGCTTGCTTCTGGTTCTTAGGCCTTTAAGAATATACATTAGAAAATGGACTTTTTAGTCTCCTGCTAGACTATTAGGCTAGCAGAGGTCTGAAATGCTTGGGCTCCAGTGGGAATAGGTAGTTCCAGTGGTTGTCTGTCTCTTGGCTACTTAAAATTAACAATATGGTATTTATCTCTAAATGCAATATCAGCTAGTAATGCTGCATTTATTATTAGAAGACAAAGCCTGATTTAAGATTAGCATTGATAAGACCAAGTAAGTCCTCTAAAGATATCAATGTATGATTGGCTTTGTCTTCTTCAGAGTTAAAGTAATTCCACCTACCCAAGATAAAAATGCCTAGTGTCTACTGAGGGCCTCTGGAGAGTATCTCTGACTGCTGGTTCACAACTATGACCCCTCTCAGCCTGAAGAAGCCAGAGCGGTCATTGCCTATGGTTTCCTCACGGCAATTCAGGTTACTTCTTCAGAGAGGGGAATGTTGTAGGCAGCTGAATTAAATAGAAATATTATAGGCAGTCAGATAGGGCCAGGCCCTCAAGGACAATATGGGAGACAAGGTGACTTTACAACTAGAGACAGACACTCCTCTGCCATGGGCCAGATCTCAAGATGAGAGTAAACAAAAGTAACTATATACTTCTTTAAGGGTGGGCATCAGGGATTAATAATGCTAAATAAGTATGAATCACCTTAAAAGAGCCTAGAATAGTGGTTCTCATCCTTTCTGATGTCGTGACCCCACAATACAGCTCTTCATATTGTGGTGACCCCAAACCAAAAAATAGTTTTGGTGGCTACTTCAAATTACTAATTCTAATAAATAACGTTTCACCATGGCATACCCTGTGTTTAAATATGTATTTTCCAATGGTTTTAGGTGACCCCTGTGTTTTGGTCCTTTGACCCCTGCCAGGGTTGCGACCCACAGGCTGAGAACCACTGGCCTAGAAAGACTCACCAGCCTGATCCCAACAGGAAGAGATCTTGCTGTGTATTCTTGCCTGCTTGCTATGTGACTTGCTTTCCCATTGGATCCCGATTTTAATCAATTTTACCTGAGCAATGGTGCTTGTTATCTCATTGGTTAATCACAGTTTTGTACCACCTCACACCCACCTAAGCCAGTTGCCATGTCTTCTCCATAACAGTAGACCCACCTCACTACACAGTTTTCCTCTATAAAAGTCCCTGAAAGAGACAGCTTCCCGGGACCACTTGCTCAGGACCTACCTCTTTTCCCTCTCTACAACAGGAGCTCTTTCCCCAATAAATCTATTCTGCTCATTAAAAAAAAAAAAAAAAAAAAAAAAAAAGAATGACTGAAAAACTGATTTTTCAAGCCTGACTGGTTGTCAATTTCTCAAAAATGAGTGAAGTGAAACCATGACTTTTTAAAACAACTGACATCTTTGCCAGTCATAAAACTTGAGCTTTCAATAGACAATTGGAATTTTGGAAAACTTGCATTACCATGAGTTTCACAGCTTCCCAAGATGAGTAAGCTAATGGCTCTGCAGTGATATTAATGTGTGTGATTTTAGTGATGAGATGTACTGTTAGTCAGTTTTGGGCCCTTGTAACTGACACAGTACCTGAAATAATCAACCCATAAAGATCATGTTTAGGGCCATGATGAGTTAGATCTGATGTTTGGAGTATCAGCAGCAGTGCTTGGCGGAGCAAAATGCTCACCTCACGGTCTGTGGGAAATAAGAGCAATGAAGAGGCAATGATTGGAGTCCCAGTATCCCTTGTGAGGGTGCACCCCAATGACCTGAAGACCTCCCACTAGGCTATACTTCTTATCAGTTCCAGAACTTCTGAAAGACAGGTCTGTGTTGAGCAGTGTCTAGGGGATCCTCCAAGCTATATCAGGTGTCAACATTTGGAAGGTCATTATAACTCAGTGAACCAGTGTCTTCTAAATGAGAAACAATATAGGGCATTACAGAATCATACTTATGCAAAGGTCCTTCAAAAAATAAGATGAACTAATGGATTTTCATGTAGCAGATTGTGGAAAGCTCATTGATACTGCTTCTGATTCCATACAACAACTAAACTGAAAGAAACTACTAGTTTTGTGTTTTGATATAGTAAAAAGAATTCCATAGTAATTGGGAAAGGCTATGTACTACAGTACTTCTGCTTTTGCTAACATTTTTTATTTTTTATTTTTTTTATAATTTTTTATTTTATTTATTTACTTTTTTCTTGTTTCAGAACCTTTGTTTGTTTATTCACTCATTTTTATGGCCGGCTCAGCCTGCCCTGAGGGCAGGGCTGGTGCAGCATGTGGTGCCGGGGATCAAACCGCAGTCCCTGAAGCCACCCAAGCTTTCCCAAGCAGGCGCTTTAGACCACTGAGCCATCTCGCCGGGCCCCTGCTAACATTTTTTAAATGAGGCTTTTAAAATTTATTTTTTCCAGTAGTGAGAGTCAAATTAGGGTTTTTGAACTGAGCTACAACCCCAAAACTTTCGTTTGACGCAAGGTCTTGCTAACTTGCCCAGTTGCTATTACCTAGATTGAATTAGGCAATATTCCTAAAGTTACTCAGTTTTAATTTATAATACAGGAAATGCTGATAAATATCCAGGTTGAACATTCCCTAACTTTAAAATCCCACATCCAAAATAGTCAAAATTCAAAATTTTTGAATACTTACATAATGATGTAAGTGAAAAATTCCATGCCTTAATATCATATAATGAGTTGCGATCAAAATACAAGTGCACAGAATACTGAATAAATCAGGTATGGCAGCACATACTTATAATCTTAGCACCCTGGGAAGCTGAGGCAGAGAGATCACAAATTTATCCACTCCTGAGAAATTTAGTGAAATTCAAAATAAAAACTAAAAACAGTTGGGTATATATCTGAATGCTAAGGCTCTAGGTTCAATCTCCAGGAACACCATATTTTTTAAAACTATATAAAATTGATATAGGGGAATGAAACTCCCACCCTGAAAGACACCTGGGCAAGTTTCTATTCTCTAAAAGTGAAGAATGAGTTTTAGGAATAGAGGTTAAGGGCAAAATATATTTATTGCGTGAAAGGAAGCTTCTGCCCCAGAGAGGGCTGTAAGGAAGCTACCTTTTCTAGGGATTTCATAGAGTAAAACCTTGAGGTGAGGTGGGGCCAAGGTGGGAAGTATGGGAACTCACAAGGTGGGCATGACGTGGGACAAAACTACGGTCAGCCAATAAGAGTGCAAGCATAATTTCTCAGGTAGAATTGGTTAAATCAGGATAAAATGGGGAAGTGAGTCCTGTAGCAAGTGGGCATGAGTACAGGACAGGGACTTTTCCCATAGGGGGTTGGGTTAGTGACACTTCCTGCTCTTTCAAGGTGATTGGTACCTATTTACAATGTCAGTGCCTGATGTCTGTCACTAGGCAAGTACATGCTGCATTTGTTTAATCTTCTGTCTCCTGAGTTCTGGCCTACAGCAGGAGTGCCTATCTCTCTCACAGCTGCAAAGTATCTTCCATGTTGGGTCCTTCTGAGGGCCTCATTCTGTCTGACTGCCTGTAATACTTCTATATAACTCAGCTGCCTACAATAATTTTCTGTGACATAATTCTATCTGTCCACCCATATGACAATTCCATAGTATTTTAGCTACCACTGTTTGATGTTATCTTACAGAGAACCGAGATTTTTCTGATATGTCTCCCTCTTCATGACCATGGTATAAATTTTCATTTACATAGCTCTTTTTATGTGTTTTAACTAAGTTTTATAGTGCTCTCCACAAAGTCTTCTGTATTTTGTTAAAGAACTGCCTAGTTTTATTTGCTATGGTGGTGGTGTTTTTCTTAATGGGACATTTAAATCCATTAAACTTTTTTTTTTTTTTTTTTTTTTTTTTTTTTTTTTTTTTTTTTTTTTTTTTTTTTTTTTTTTTTTTTTTTTTTTTTTTTTTTTTTTTTTTTTTTTTTTTTTTGTCTTTTTGAGACAGGGTCTCGCTATGCAGTGGCCTTGAGCTCACTTTTGTAGTCCAGGCTGGTCTTGAACTCACACTGATCCTCCTGCTTCAGCCTCCCAAGTGCTAGGATTACATCATTAAACATTCAAATTCATTTATTTAATAGAAATCATATTGCTTTTTATTCTTTAGTTTTAATCTTATAAGCAGCACTTCTGTTGAAGTCCTTTGGATTTTAATAGTTTTAATAGATGCTCTTGGTGTTTTTTTTTTTATGTAAAGAATCACACAGCCTTCAAAATGATGTTTTGTTTTTATTTCTTGTACTCATTTCCCCCAAAACTCAGTATATGAACAATCCAAAATATAACTAAAGAGCAAAATAAAATATGGGGAATAGGAAGTAGGGAGATAGGGAGTAAGAGGTAGAGGGGGGTGGGCATAAAAGAGAGAGGATGAATAAAGAATTGAGATATGTTTGGTCTGCGTCCCAAATGCCCACAAGGAATGGAGTCATTGTGTAATGCAAACAGCATCCTACCCTTCGGGTGAAATGCAGTCAGTGGCTGACTGCGGTGTTCCACTCAGCACAGGACCTGCCGAGACAGTGTGCAGGTGGAGATGCACCTTGCAGGCTGAGTGGAAGCTGCTGGTTATCTCTGAAGGCAGTCAAGGGCGTGGCTTTTGGGGTCTGCACTCACTCTTACGCTAACTCAGTGTGGTGATCACACAGTCCTCCCAGCCCCTGTAGAGCCTATCAAATCAGAGTAAGAATAGTCAGCAAATTCGGGGTTATTGTAAGGATTCTGTTAAATGAAGCTTTTTGATCTCCGTGGAGAGAGCAAACTTACCAGCTTCTCACCTGGGCAGAGGTAAAATTTGATCGAACTCACATGTGTTGCCCTTCAGATCAACTGTCCAATTATGAAGTGTCATTGAAAACTATATATTTTTAATTTAAAAAATTGTTATATTAAAAGACAAATATCTATTAACCCTACCAAAAAGATTCCTCCTCACTTCAAGTACACATATCTCTTTATTCCTGCCACTTCCCTTTTTGCAAATTATTTTTTACTTTTTAAATTAGTATACGTTTACATTATGTAGCAATTCCATTCCCGCGGGGGGTTTGGGAGGCACAGCGGGCACATCTCAATTGTTTGTTCATCCTGTCTTCTTCCTGCTCACCTCCCTCTGTCTTCTGATTCCTTTCCCATTTGCAAAAGTTCTATCACCCTCCTTTTCTATTATCTAAATTTTATTTTGTGCTTTAGTTATATTTTGTGTTTCTCATACGAGAAATAAGCCATGTGATGTTTGATCTTGTGTGTCCGATTTATTTCATATAACATAAAGGCCTAGAGGCTCCTTCACTTTCTTGCAAAAGACTCAATGTTTATGGAAGATTAGTGCTCCATTGTGTATAAATACCATCTTTTCTTTATCTGTTCATGTATGTGGTCTTTTTCATTTATTTATGTTTTTTTGGATACAGTATCTTACTATGCAGTTCACATTCTAGCAATTCTCCTATCTCAGCCTCCCCAGTGTTGGGATTACAGGTGTGCCCTGCCACACCCAGATTTAGAGCCAGTATATCATGGAGTTCCAGGGATCAAACTCAGGTCCTTGCGCTTGGCCTGGCAAGTGCTTGGACTGTCAGGCTATGTCTCTGTTATAAGCTAGCTTAAGTGACTCCATTTTGTACTATTTTATGAGCTGCTTGCCCTCCAGCTCACCCTGCCCTACCATCAACCAAGGAATGTGCTAAGCCTTTTAGAGACAAGATAGGACCCCAGGTATCCCATTGCTCAAACCAAGAACTGACTTAACCTCTGCCCTAGTTGACACAAGCCCTCCTATCCCAAGACAAACTCTGCCTTAGCCTTTGTTTAGTCTGAACTCTGGACTTACTTTTTTTTTTTTTTTTTTGTCTTTTTGAGACAGGGTCTCACTATGCAGTTCAGGCTGGCCTTGAGCTCACTTTTGTAGCCCAGGCTGGTCTCGAACTTGCACTGATCCTCCTGCCTCAGCCTCCCAAGTGCTGGGATTACAGGCGTGAGCCACCACACCTGGCTTGGACTTACTTTTTGGCCAAAACTTTGTATTCTTTTGTTAAAAGCTGACTCTGTACCCTTCTCTGTAACAAACTTGGTGATTTGTGATTGTTATATTATAAAATGTTGTTCTCTCTATAAGCCCTGACCCTGGTCACAAATGTTTTCCCCAATTGCAGGCATGCCTGGTACTGGGTATACAAGAGCAAAGTCAACTCCCAGGCCCTGCAGCATCTTCTGTCCCTCCCTAAGCCAGGCACTGAGTATCCTACCTAACTGACAACTCCTAAATCTTGTGAAGTTCACCTCTCCAATCAGAGACAACTTCTATGTTTCCCTCCCCCCAGGGTGTGGTTTCTCCCTATTAAAACTCTTTGTTCCATCTCAGCAGGTGCCCATTCTCCTGACCCACAGGAGAGTGCCAGCCACTGAGCTCAGTTTAATAATGGCGCTGCAAATTTTTGCTTTTGGGTCTTTGTATTCTTTGTGACATGTAACAGTCTCCAGCCCTCCATTCATCTACTGATGGACATATATATGTTGCTTCCAAAATTTAGTTAATTAAGTCCCTTTCTGTGAGAGTCTGAGCTGTTGTGGCTGCCTTGGTGTCCTGAATTGATTCAAAATGTTGTTTTTCATGGTCATTTTGACTTTAGGGAAGAATCAGAAGTTGCATGGTGCCAGGTTGATGAATAAATCAGGTGGATGGGGACAAACTGTGGTTTGTTTGTTTTTTTGTTTTTTTTTTTTGTTTTTTTTTACACTGTGATATTTTTACAAATCTGCTTTTCCACTGGATGGGACTTGCCAGCAGCATTCACCAATTTTTTTTTAATCATAATTCACAAAAGTACTCACAAAACAGGACTTCCAGAACTGCTTTAGAAAGAACAATGGGATAAGTGTTGAAAGTGACTGGAAATTTTTGAGGAAGATTAATGGCACTATAATATCATACTATAATAAAATGTAACATTTTCAAAAATTTGTCTTATATTTCAATCATATTTTCTATGTCTTTAATCTTAGCTAATGGAGTTGAAGGCAATTGAATGTGCCTACTGAATAAGTATTAACCTCTTGTAAACAAGAAAAATATTGGGACAAAGCAAACTTAAATATTTTCCCCAAAACACTCATCACAGATTTTGTTCAACTCTTGACAAACAAGTTTCAACTTAAAAGACTGAACCTAGAAATTTGGTATTTCATGCTGGGGAGATAGCCCTGCAGTTTAAGTGCCTGCCTGGCAAGCACAAGGACCTGCATTCAATCCTCAGTACCACATGCTGTGTCCACCCTGAAACCAGGCGTGATGCCACATGTCTGTAATCCCAGTGCTGTGAAGGCTGAGACAGGAGAAACACTGAGTCTAAACTGGGTAGTGAGACTCTGTGCCAACAACAACAAAAATTCTAAAGAAGAAATTTGGTCATTTATAAAGACATTTTGGCAGTATTTAAAAAGATGTTAAATGAATTTAACTTTTGATCCAGGAATTCCACTCCTAGGATTCTGTGTTATGTAGTTATTTGCAGGAATGTATGGAGATCTCTATGACAGAATCTCATTAGCTCTTCCTACTTGGAAAAGATCTCCCTATTTCCTAATCTTTATTTTGCTTGTTATTTATGTTTTGGATTTCTCATATAAGAGAAATTATGCAATGTTTACATTTGTGTATCTGATTTATTTCACTTAACAGGGCCTCAAGATGCATCCATTTACCTGCTCCCTGAAGCTTATCCTTCTTTATGGAAACATAGAGTAAGCTATTGTGTAAGGAGAACAAGCGGTGGGAGGGGAGAAAGGCCGGAAGGAAAAGAGGACTCGAGAAGAGAATCAGAGAAGAAAATAAAAATACAGTTTTTTCAGTACCAGGAATAGAACTCAGAACCTTGTATTTGCCAGGCAAGTGCTTCTGCCACTGAACTATATCTCTGGCCTCTTAGAGCTTTTTCATATGGGATGGGGAACAAGAGTTAGAGGGAGTGGAGGGGAACAAAAAAAAATTAAGATACAATATGTTATTTACATGTAGATACTTCCCACCATAAATCTAATCACTATACATTACAAATATTTATTAAAAATTTCATTAACTCATTGTGTTTAGTAATGAAAAATTGGAAACAGTCTAAGAGTCTACTTTCAAGGGAAGTCACTAAAATGCAGTAGGAGGAATTGTTTTGTTTTGTTTTTTTGGCTGGCTCAGGTTGCCTTAAGGGTGGGTCTGGGGATTGAACCACTGGCTCCTGTGCCTGACTGGAATTCTTGCAGGTGCTTAAATCCCTGAACTAACCCACAAACCCTCAATATGCAATGTATTAATTATTATAACTGTCCTACTAACATGTTTTGAAACTGTTTCATTGATATATATATATATATACATATATATATATATATATCAATGAAACAGTTTCAAAACATATATATATATATATATATATATATATATATATATATATATAGTGGTAGAGTCTTAGAGCCAATACAATGCTCATTTGGAAGACAATGCAGTGGATCTACTTACACTCTCATGGACAGGTCTTCCAGACAAAGGCCATGCCTAATCCTAGAGATACCCATGGTGTGGATGATGCTAAGGCAGTGTCCTCTGACTCTCTGCCCAGTGTTTGCACTGAATCATGTTGTGATGTAGTGCTCTGGACTGGAGCCCTGGGGTGAGCAGAGACCTCTCCCCACTCTCTGGACTGAGAATTGGGAGCGAGGAAGCTACTCAGTATCAAAACCATCTAGCAGGTGGCTTAGAACCTTGGGTTCACACCAACCAGTGGTTTCAGGAGGCCAAACCCAGCGGGGTGAACTGAGCCCAGAGCATTAAAGAAGGCAACTGGAATAAAAGATAGACAACATCAAAGAAAGAAAGCAAAGGAAGCAGCTGGCTGCCTTCCACATACAAAGGAGCAAGGAGCTGCGTCAAGCCAGTCCAAGGGCACCTGGCAAGCAGTGTGACTCACTGCTACCTCCACTTTCGCAGCTGGAGGAGGAGGAGGAGACCACTGACAGGGAGGGAAAGGCACTGGCTTCCAGAGGCTGCTGCAGAGGATCCACCTACTTTTAAAAGAAGAAAAAATTATTACACCGCATCTATTTCCTGTTTTCCTAGCAATAAAATAATGTATGTGCATAACAATTATTGAAGTTATGTTTGTTTTACTAAATGTCTGTCCTACTTGGGACACTGGCGCTTTAAGCACCGTTCCAACATCATCAATTATTTTCCGTAATGGAATTTTGGGCTGGGGGTTAGCAGCGTGCTTGCCTAACATGCCCCACAGGTTTGCCCCTCAGCACTGTAAACAAACAAGCAAATAAAAAATAACAATTCAAGTTTAACTAGTCCCTATGATCAAATATTGGGTACTTCCAACTTTTTCAATTATAAATAGCGCTGTTATGAGTAGATATTTTAGTGAATTGAACTATGTTTATTCTGGACCTTGAAAGGATACCTTCCATTAAGGAGAGTTGTGAGTTTATATGGTCTTCCTTCTCTCCAGAGAGAGAGAGGGAGAGAGAGAGAGAGAGAGAGAGAGAGAGAGAGAGAGAGAGAGTCTTTTTCTTTCTACCAGATGGAATGTTAGCAGAATGATATAGAGCCAAACAAATCTAGGTTTGCATCCAAGTAGGACCCATTCTCTCCACTTTCTCTTTACGTGGCACCTCTGCATGCTTGTTGTCTTCACTCTTAGACATGTACTCTCCAAGTGGTGCCCCACCTAGCCCCGTGCTTAATGAGCAGTCAGCCAGCAATCCCGACAGAGAAAGAGTACAGTTCTCCAATGGGAGAGCTTCATTACAAGCACTTAGCTAGAAATCCTGGGACTGACCTTTATGGCTGCAACTTAGATAATTTTCCCAGATCAATTATTATAGCAAGCCGGGCATGGTGGCTCACGCCTGTAATCCCAGCACTCGGGAGGCTGAGACGGGAGGATTGGTGCAGGTTCGAGACCAGCCTGGGCTGCAAAAGTGAGCTCAAGGCCAGCCTCAACTGCATAGCAAGACTACATCTCAAAAAGACAAAAAAAAAAAAAAAAAAAAAAAAAAAAAAAAAAAAAAAAAA
>PVJA010047080.1:0-14823 GCA_004027025.1 Myocastor coypus
CATTGTTAAATTTATACTATAAAAATTGAAACTCAAAAAAAAAGATAATTGATTAAGAGGGCTATATTAGGCCAGAGAGATAGCTCAGCCACATAAGTGCTTGCTTGGCAAGCGCAAGGCCCTGAGTTCAATCCCCAGTACCACAGAGAGAGAGAGAGAGAGAGAGAGAGAGAGAGAGAGAGACAGACAGACAGACAGACAGACAGACAGACAGAGAGAGAGAGAGGAGAGGGAAGAGAGAGTTTTAAAAAAGGTTTATTTTTTGTCAAAATGAAAATTTAAGTATGTTACAAACTCTCATCATGATTGTATGCTGCCATGTTTTGTATGATTTTGATTATTAAATTTCTGTGTAAATCATGTGACTGCTGTCTGTTAACACTCCATAGAGATTTACATATTAGAATAGTCATGTTTGTTATAAAATAGCACTTACATTTTGTGTTCTCAGGTGTTTGAAATGCCGATAAGATAGTAATACGCTTAATACCTCCATTATTATTATTATTTTTTTTTTGTGGGACCAGGGTTCGAACTCACGACCTTGCACTTGCCCAGCAGGCATTTGTGCCTCGGAGCTATCTCCCCAGCCCCAATACCTCCATTATAATGCGATGTTATTAATCTTCTCTGCGTTCAATATCTGAGGTGTGGAGCTCAAATATTAAAGAGATCAGTGGGTTAACAGGTTTGCTAATATTTTGGTTCTAGCCCTCCAAAGTCAATGAGGACCCAGAACATAAACAAAACTGTGCTGCAACATGCTATAACTTGGTTGAGTTCCTGATTATCTGACCAAGGGATTTATGGACCCACAGAGGAAAGTGATTCAACAATGGATAGTGTACCTAAGTAGAGTCACTAAGAGAAAAAAAAATCCCAAGCTTTTACAAAAAGCAGCCTGGTCAAGCAATAGCCATGATTCTTCCAGATAGCTTATGTTGCAAGAATGTGCTATTATTGCCAAGATAAATCTTCAGGAATCTTAACTGATATTGATAGAAGCAAAACATTGATTAACGCAGGTCTCACCTTAACTTGGTTTTAAACATGCCACAGAAAAGTATAATCACAAGATATGTAAAACAATGCCATAAAATGTTAGCTGTAAAAATTTCTAATCACTAAAACCTCCTATAATTGCCAGCTATACTAGAAAATTACCATAGTTATGGGTTAGTGGACTATATAGGGATTCAATTGCTGAAAATAGTTATCTAAGATATTTGGACTGAGATTCTTTAGCATAAGTAAGTTCACTTAGAATGGACAAGTTCAAAAATGAGGTGTACAGCATTCTCCAAATAAGCTCTTCCAAATTCAACCAGCCAAAAAAAAATGGGAAGATATAGGGAGTGACAGACACTTTTTAGTTTGATATAATCCACTTTTTTTTTTGAGACAGTGCCTCACTATATGTTCTTTGGACTGACTCCCTGCTCATGCTTGTAACCCCCAGGCTGGTCTCAAACTCACAATTATCCTCCTGTCTCAATCTCCTGCGTGCTGCAATTACAGGCATCCACAACCACAGCCAGCTCTTGTGTTGCCATGGTGTGCCCAAGTTCTGGGCTAAGGATCGAACTTGGGACTTTGTCCTTGCCAAGTGGATGCTTCTGCCTCTGAACTTTCTCCCCTGAGACTGAATATATTTCTTGTATATAGCATGTTGTCATGACTGGATTATTCGTTCATTCTGCCAATATGTTTCTTTTTATTTGTGACTCGAGAGTCGAGGCCATTTAAATTTATCGGTATATTTGGTATGTGTTGACTTATCTGTACCTTATTTTCCTTGCTTTTGTTTAACTTCTCTCTCTCTGTGTGTCTCTCTCTGTCTGTCTCTGTCTGTCTCTGTCTCTGTCTCTGTCTGTCTGTCTGTCTGTCTGTCTCTCTCTCTCTCTCTCTCTCTCTCTCTCTATTGGGTCTATACGGTGTTCAGGGTTTCACTACTAGATCAGACTCATAGTGATCAGCCTGTTTACAGCCTCCCAAAAGGTGAGATTACAGGCGTGCCACCAAACTCAGTCTCAGTTGTCAACTCAGTGCACTCTAGAGGCTGGGCTAGCACTTTGGGGATCAAATCCCTGGCCCCTGCTCCTGTTCGCAGGTACTTTAATTTGGTGACCTATTTGGCTGGCCCTTCCCCACTCTTTAATTGCTTGTGCTGCTTGATGGTTCCTTTCTGTTGTTCTTGAATTGTGGCTAGTTTTATCTCTTTCTAGAATATCTTTCAGTATTGATTGAAGAGTTGCTTTGGTGGTCATGAGTTTTTTCAGTTGTTTGTCATGGAAATATTTCATTTCTTCATTAATTTTGAAAGAATTTAGCAGAGCATGTTAATTTTGATTACAAATTGTTCACTTTTAGTACTTGAAATACTTCACTCCAATCTCTTCCTGACTTGAGGGTTTGTGTTGCCAAGTCAACAGTGATTCTGAAGGGCATTGCTTTATATTTGATCTGTTTCTTTTGTATAGTAGCTTTTAATATTCTCTTGTGCTGAATTCTGGGATCTTGACTACAATGTTCTCGGGTATAGATTCATTTTGGTTATGGCTAATTGGATCTCTATGTGCTTCTCTTCCTTATATGTCTGATTGGTTTCCCATGCTTGGCAAAGTTTTTGCTTTTACTTCTGCAAATAGATTTTTTTATGTCATTTATGTGGACTCCTACGTTTTCATCAACATAAATTGTTTTTATGCTATTTGTTTTTGCATCATCTTGCAGCTGTTGAGTTATTTCTTGATATTTTGTTATTTTAAAGAAATCATTCTTCTTCTTCTTCTTCTTCTTCTTCTTCTTCTTCTTCTTCTTCTTCTTCTTCTTCTTCTTCTTCTTCTTCTTCTTCTTCTTCTTCTTCTTCTTCTTCTTCTTTTTTTGTCTTTTTGAGACAGGGTCTCGCTATGCAGTTGAGGCTGGCCTTGAGCTCACTTCTGTAGCCCAGGCTGGTCTGGAACTCGCACTGATCCTCCTGCCTCAGCCTCCCAATTCCTGGGATTACAGGCGTGAGCCACCACGCCCAGCAAGAAATCACTCTTTTTACGATGGCTAGCTGCAGTCCTCTGTTGAAATATCTGAAAGTTTCTCTTCAGCTTTGTTTATGTGTTTTTCCCAGCTTTCAGTGGAATTTTTCCTGATGTGTGTTTGAATCTATTTCATTCATTCTCTTTCCTTCCTATGTTAATCATTCATGGCTGTCATCTTCTTCCTGTCTATTTTTTCATCTGTCTCTGCTCCAGACTTGCTGAGGATTGCCTGTATAAATGCTGACTTTTTTATTTGGGGGATTATTTCTGATCTCCTTTTCTCTATAGCCACAAGGATTTTTTTCTTATTTCTATTTTTACAATTTCAGAGATGTTTTCCATTTTCCAATGTCTTTTTTTCCTACTTTGGGTATGCTGGAGATCTGTAGTTACACTTTACTTATGTGTCTTGTCATTTTCTTTGGTTTCTTTTTTCTTAAAACAAACCTTTTATTTATTTATTTTTTTGTGGTACCAGGGATTCAACTCAGGACCTTGCACCTGCCAGGAGCTTATTCTACTGAGCTATCTTCCCGGCCCCCCCTTTTATTTTTCGAATACTTACTTTCCTAATTTTTTTTTAAATTTTAGTAATTTTAATAAGTGATAACAGAGTCGGCAAGATGGCTCAGTGTTCTAAACACCTGCTTAGGCAACTGCAGGAACTATGGTTTAATCTCAGGCACCAAATGATGTGCCAGCCCCACGCCCAGGGCAGACTGAGCTGGCCATCAAATAAAAAAAAAGAGATAACAATGAGACAGTTTCAAAACACGTTAGTTGGACAGCAATAATAATTAACACAATGCCTGTTGTCTTCATAGTAGCTGTTCAGAGTACAAATAACAGACTGTAGTAACATAGAGATAAGCATGAAGGCCAGTTGGTGTCTAGATGTGTGAGACATGGACCGGAGCCCGGGGAGGGCTGCCTTCTGTTGCTCAGGAGTCTCGGAAAGCTGAGGCTTGGAGTTGGCAGGTGGTGGCTCCTCCTGCGGGTGTCCTGTCCTTGAATTATAGACAGAGTCCAGGGAGGGCTGCCTTCTGTTGCCTGAGATTCCCGGAAAGCTGGGCCTCAAGGTTGTGGATGGCGGCTCTTCCCATGGATGCCCTGTTCTTTGTTTATCTGCTATGTGACACCAATGGTTGCCTTCTCCCCTGCTTAAAATATTGTTAGCATTTGCATGAGCTACGTGTCTGGACATGTCTGGAATATACTGTGTCTATTAAAGTAGTGATGCATACTCCTTAGCCCTTTTTAAAAATGCTAAATAAAAAGAAGAGCCTTGTGAAACTCTGGGCTCACTGAGGAAGAGAAATGTCAGTGAGTCTTTGAAGCTACCTTCATCGGGTCTTCTTGTCATTTCTTTCGGCACCGGACAAAAATCATACAACAGCGGATGTAACTTTTCTCAACACTATTGTACACATATTTCTTCTCATTGAACTAAGAAGAACTAGTTTTATGTATAATCCAATAGTCCATAATAGTAGTGTGTTATCAGCAGAACTGGCAATATCAGAAGTTGTTGACTTGAGCCTGTTACAGCTCAGCATACTAATCTGTCTCTAATTTTTGGGCCTCATGGTTAAACTTTTCTGTTGGGTGGTTAAGGCCAAGTTAAAGCAAGACCTATATAACACAATATGAAAATTAAGTATCTGACAAGGTCAGTCAAATTCCCTCAGGATGTACCTTGAAATCATGTACAGCATTGTGTAGAACTTTTGTCAGTGTCAGGCATCTGGATGAGTCATGGCCACTGCTTGGCCAGTTTGTGCTCTGTGAAAGCTTGAGAGAATGTTTTCTCTCTAGTGACTCTCCTTAGGCACACTATATATTGTCAATCCCTTTCCTCTGAACAGAAAACTTGGAACACCATTGAGTTATATGATGTTACAGTACAGGTTCTCTTATGTCCTGAGATCTTATTGACTTTGAAGGGTTAGGGACAAAATACTGGCTATCCTTTTAACCCTTGTTAGTCTCTAATTTTTGGGTCTATAAACTTAAATGGTAAACCCTCCAGAAGAGAAGCGTACTGATACTATTACTTTGTAACTTGAGCTTAACATCACTGTCTTTCTGAATATCAAACACCTTAGACATGGAACTGGTATTTTTTTAAAGTTTTTAAAAAATTAATTAATTAATTTATTAATTTATTTATTTTTGGTCTTTTTGAGACAGGGTCTCGCTATGCAGGTCAGGCTGGCCTTGAGCTTACTTTTGTAGCCCAGGCTGGTCTCGAACTCACACTGATCCTCCTGCCTCAGCCTCCCAAGGGCTGGGAGTACAGGCATGCACCACCATGCCAGGCAGAACTGATATTTTCTGTCCATCATTGATATTCTAATAAATCGCTATACAATGTTATGAAAAAACACACATTTTTACACAGAAATTTAGAAATCTAGTCATGTGAAAAATTGTAACAGGTCAATCCTATGGCATTTTACCATGTCTCATATTCTGTTTATTATCTTTTACTTTTTTAAGACAAACATTTTCTTGAGAGAGTATAGCAATAATTGAAATGACAGTAGAAGTAGCACACATCTAAAAAACCAGAATGACAGGCATTACAAGCATGGTTTTGGTATTACACACTGCTATCTTCAGTGTCAGAAACCAGTTGGAGATTCTTAGGATCATGTCTAATTCACCCTGTGTATATAAATGCATGCCTTTGCCCGTGCCATGAAAGAATTAACTTGGGAATCCACTTGCTGAGTTTTGGCACATCAAAACAAATTATCAAGAGAGTGACAAGACAATCGAAAAATTTCAAAAAATTTTTAACTAATTAAGTATTCAGTTAACAGACTTCTATTTAGAATTTACAAAGAGCTAAAAAAAAAAAATTAGGGGCCCCAAATTTAAAGACCCAATCCAGAAATGAGCATCTGAGATGAACACACACCTCAGAGGAGGAACTACTAGAAGCTTATAAATACATGGAAAAAATGCACCACATTGCTAGCCATACAGGAAATATCAATTAAAACAACACTTAGATACCATGTCACCAAGAAAGAAGGGCTATCATAACCTAACTTTTCTGCTTCCTGTCTCTTTGTTATTTGATGCTTAAGTTCTTGATTTCCATTTATCTGTGTTATGCCTTTCCATTTTTATTTCTTCTTTTGAGTTCTTACACCAGGGAAACTACACGATACTTACACATATAGGTCTGGCTCATTTCACTTATGAGTATATGTTGAAGATACATCCACTTACATATGAAGGCTCTGGGTTTATCATTATTTATAGCCCAGTAATATTCCATTGTATAAAAACACCATATTTTTTAAGCCATTCTTCAGGTGACGGGCATTTTGGTTGTTTTCAAGATTTGGCTATCCCATAAACATAGGAGCACAAACATCATTTTGATATGATATTTTCAGTTCTGGGAAAATTCTCAGGAGGAGGATGGCTGGATTGAATAGGGCTTCCAGTCCCAGCTTTTTAAGGAGTCTCCACACCAATTTCTTTAACGGGGTTCGAATTCATGACCTTGCACTTGCCTGGCAAGCACTTGCGCCATGGAGCTATTTCCCCAGCCCCAATTTTTATTATTTTTAATGAGAAGGAAATAGTATTGATGGGCTGGCCAAATACCTCAGCAGATTAAAGTTCCTGCAAGAAGGCACAGGGCCTGGGGGTTCAATCCACGGACCTGCTATGCTGGACACACCCCTGGGGCACACTGAGATGGCAATTGAGACTGGGCTGGGTCACACATGCCTGTAATCCCAGCTCTTGGGAGGCTGTAAACAGGGAGATCACTATGAGTCCCATCTAGTAGTGAGATCCTGAACACCCTGTACACTCCCCTAAAATAAATAAAAAAGAAATAAATGGCAATGAGAAAGTTTAGTAGGACAGTTACAATAATTAATACATTACATATTGTTGTCTTCATTATAGTTACTAGAGTACATGACGCAGACATGATATCTTATCTAAATAATATTAGTACAAGTCTTTCTTTCCACTGAACTAAAAGTAACTGTGTATCTACCCTAAATATATGTACAAAATGGTCCTGTATTTATAGCTCCATCTTTGTTTTGTTTTGTCACAGATGGGTGTACCAGTTCTGTTAGAGAAACTATTTGAGGAGGTCTTTCAAGGATACTTTTATACTTGATTGCAGTTCAAATATTGCAGGATGAAGTTACTTATGCTGCTGAGCTATATCCCTAGCAAATATGGTAAAATGAAAGCAAAGCTTCTGTAAATAAAAAGTGGGAGAGGGGTAAAAGGAAGGGAAGGAAATGAGGAAAAATATCTATCTGTCTGTCGATCTATCATCTATCTATCTAGTACATGTACAAATTCCAGCTCCATAGGCTGAAAGTGATCATTATATATATCTAAAGTGTACCAATAAATTTAATGAATGATAGGAGTATTTATTATTAGTTCTGCAGAATTCTAAACTTTTAAAATATTAGCTTTTTATTTTTAAAAATAAACACTATGGGGTTTATCTCCATTATGGCTAGTATCTAGATGATCACCTTATAGCCTCTTGCACCCATAGCAGGCTTTTCAGACTTTGCTGTATCAAGGGTATGTGATACTGGGATGGAGTATGTGTGATACTAAGTCAGGCCACTAATTGAAATTATCACTGTTCTGGATGTGACTGAATGTATTTACATAAGAGATAGTCAAGTGTATCTTTTTCTTTTTTCCTCTACCTGTCAAGCTATAAACTGTTTCTTCTCTGTGATGCCACTCTGCCTTGCCTTCTTGTCTTAGAGCCAGCTGATGATCAACTGAAATCTATAAAAACTGTGAGCTGAAATAGACTTTAAAATATTCTATAGCATAAAAGCCAAGCCTTTCTTCCTTAACTTGTGAATTCTAATTAAGTATTTTATTCCAGCAACGTGAAAGTACCTAAAACAGATGTTGCTACCAGGCAAGTGGGGGTCATTGTTGTGACATTTCCTGGCCATGTGATTACGGATTGTGTAAAGCATGTGGAAAGTTTTGGAGATGCTGTCTGAAGAACTATGCCCATAGTGCTGTAAAGTAAACTCAAGGAAAGACTCTAGTCAGAACTCAAAAGACCAGACCACTGATAGAAAAAGCATGCTCAAGTTTCCATTAGATAGGACTCAATTGGCACTTAGGCTTTACATCATGTGTACCATGCTGTGACTGAAAATTTGTCTGCATTTTGTTCCTGTCCAGAAACTTTGCCTGAGACTGAGATTAAGGGCACAGTACTAATTAATCTGGTGAAGGATATTTGAAGGCTTCCTGATGTTGAGATACTGGCATGACCAAGTGGAAAGGAGCCCTGAGATTTAAGAGGTTTTAAGTGGTCCATAAAGAAAATTCTAGTAAAGTTGTATTCTGCAAAGACAGAACAGAACAGAACTTGTTTGTGGAAAAATATTAGCAATGAAAAGCCAAGAATTTCAGAGCAGGACAATAGAAAAGATCTACTAAGAGTATCACAAGAACGAGCAAAGGATTGGCAAAGCACTTATAATCTCAGCAGTGATGATACTTGTAATGGTTGATACATTGTGTCAACTTGGCTGAATGACTCAGCAGCCAGGTTCCCTGTTGGTGAGAGCCCTGCCCTGGGGTACAACTGATTCCTCCTTGGAGCATGACCAGGGCCTGCCTAGGATATGATTGGCTCCTCTCTAGAGTGGGATCAAGGTCCTATCGTGGGGTATAACTGGTTCCACCCTAGGGCACAATGAGCCCACGTCAAAATGACTTAGCACAAAGAAACTTTTTAAAGGGCTGTGGAAGGAATCAAGACTTCACTTTGTCGGAGAAGTTTCAGTCTTCGCATTCAGTCTGGGCTTCATCATCTGGCTTGCAGTGCAGACTCTTCAGCCTTCAGCTTGGATCTTTAGCCATCCCTTGCAGAATATTAAGTGTCCATTACAGACACTTCAGTCTTCCATCGCAGACCCATCAGCTGACAGATAGACTTAGAGTACTGCAGTGAAGTCCAGACCTCAGGATTGAATTCTTCAGTCTGGAGCATGCAGACACCCTGTGCGCACTTTGTCATCTGACTCTGTGGCTGACTACTGTAAGCCAGTCTTATAATTCCTTATAAATTACATATTTTGTGTTAATATCAATTCCTTATATTGGTTTTGTTCCTCTAAGTAAAACCCTGACCAGTACAATGCTGAGTCAGGATTGCCAGAAAATCAGGATCATCTTGTGAGATATACTAAGTTGAAACCCAGCTTGAACTATATAGGGAGATCCTATCTCAAAACAAATATACAAATTTTCCAGCAACACTCCAACATTTTCACTCTGAAAATTCCAATGGTGAAAGTCTTTGCTTTGAGAAAAAAGCACTGGATCACCAAGTTCTAGAATTGCAGGAATTACAGAATTTGTTCTGGACTGTGTTTATAATGCTTAGCAATCCAGGTGCCCATGCTCTACAACCAAGAGAGAAGTCATCATTACTACTATGCCTGACCAAAGACACTGGCTTCATCCATATGAATCTGATTTTAGTTGCATGCAGAATGCAAGAGCTATGATGTTAAGAAAGCTTCCATCTGTATTTCAGAAGCAGGCCTGAAAGGCCAGGAAACTTGTCCCTGAGAGATAATTGTGTGGTTATGGGTGTGAAGCTGAAGAAAAACTGTAAATCCCAGAAAGTTGGAGAAGCCAAGAATATGGATCATCTGAGGAAATCTTCAGTTGGCAGAGCCAGTTGAAGAGAGAAACAATGGGAGCTATAAACACCAGAAGTGTTATCAGGAAAGAGCCATCAAAACCCTTTAGAGTTCATGTCTTCCCATAGACTGCATCAGATGCCTGATGTGGAACTATATCATTTAATATTTTCCCTGGTGGATTAAAATCTTGCTTTGTTCCAATTTCGTTGTCACCCTGTTTGTACCTTTTGAGATTCAAATGTTTAACTTGTGCTATTATATGTTGGAAATTTTCTTTTAAATTTTTCTTTACCTCTGCTCCAATGGCCCACCAGATGGACCTCCTCATCCTGTGGCCCTCCCACTGGGTTTCCTCCACGCTGGGGAGACTTCCTCCTCCATGCAGCCTGACAGATTGACCTCTTTATCCTCTGACCCATTCACATCAGCACCACCATGCCCTGACAGAGACTTCCTGTCCCACGAAGCTCAAGAGACCGACCTCTTCATCTTTTGCCTCATCTACCCCAGCACCTCCATGCAGCATGGGAGAGACTTCCTGCTCCACAGGGCCCAAAAACTGACCTCTTCATTATCTGCTGCACTCACCCTGGCACCTTCACACTGCACCGGAGAAATTCCTGCACCACGCTGCCCAACAGATCGACCTCCTCATCCTCAGTCCCACCTGCCACTGCCGCTCTGGGCCAGAGACACTTCCAGCTCCATGCAGCCGACAAGACCAAACTCCTCAGCCTCTGACACCATCCATCCCAAGTACATCAAACGGAGGTAATCAGACAGAACTTAAAGGAACAAAAATAAATACAAATTCTCAATTTAATGCCTGCTAGCTACACAGACATAGAGATTGGTCTTATCGTGTTAAGTACAAAATTGTTAGTTACAAAAGCCTGTCACTTGCTAAATATGACTACCTACTACTAGTGTTTCTAACTGCAGTTCTGTAAATACAAAACTATAACTGCCTTAACCATATAATGTCTTTTGGGTCAGAATTGCGCTAAGTAATAAATGCACCTAGCTCTATACCAAATGTCAGGGGACAGTGCTATCAACAATGACAAAGAAAAAGAAAAATTGAATCTGAGGCCCTAAGCCCACACAGAACAAATATGGGAGACACAAACATAGAGGAAAACGTGAATCACATTGCTGAAATCTCTGAATTAATAGCGTCTGAAGTAAAGAAACAACTGCAGAAAACTAGAGGAAAATGAGATCAGAAATAATCACTGAAGCATGAATATCTCAGTTAATACCTTCTGAAGTAAAGAAACAACTACAGAGTGGTAGAGAGGAAATCAGATAAGAAATAATCTCTGAAGTATAAAAGGAAATTTCTGAATTAATAGTTTCTGAAGAGACTACTGCATGAGGCAGTGTTTCTCAACCTGTGGGTCATGACCCTGGCAGGGGTCGAGCGAGCAAAACACAGGTGTTGCCTAAAGCCATCGGAAAATGTTATTTATTTGGAATTACAGTTTTGAAGTAGCCACCAATTTTTTTTGGTTCCTTTAGCTTGTATGGCTCCAAACTTATCCCCTTTTTTGTTTTGTTTTGTCAGAGATTGATGTTCCATTGCAGTTAGAGAAGGTGTATTTCCAGAACTCTGTAAAGATTATAAGTACTTGAATTCAGTAAAATAACTGTGTTATTTTTGTGTCTAGGTGTCCCCTCAAAGCCTCATGCAGTCAGTCATAGGGCATGTAAAACTATGTATGCAGACTGATATTACTTGAGTCAAATCAAATCTGAAAAACTAAGCACTACAATCAGTTTGAGTATTCTTTCACAGCCAAGTCTTCTCAGAATTCCAACTATGTATATTCAGTTGAAGGCGGTTGTAGCACAAGTACAAGCATGGTTGCCACAATAAATAGTCATAGTTCTAAGAGCATATTTTAGGAAAGCCAATTTCTACTGAAAACATATTTGATCCCATGAAGAACTCTTTTTTTTTTTAAAGAATTATTTTATTTTATTTTATTTATTATTATTATTTTTTTCTTGTTTCAGAACCCTTGTTTGCTTATTCACTCATTTTCATGGCTGGCTCAGCCCACCCCGAGGGCAGCGCTGGCACAGCATGTGGTGCCGGGGATCAAACTGCAGTCCCTGAAGCCACCCAAGCTTTCCCAAGCAGGCGCTTTAGACCGCTGAGCCATCCCGCCAGGCCCCGAAGAACTCTTTAACTATTTTCTCTTACCAGTATTAGAACTTTTGTGGGAATTAAGAAACTCACCATTAATAAAAGCTTGGGAAAAGTTTGAGTGAAATGTCTGTCCCATACTACATTTTTTCATGTATCCTAAGATAACATCCTGTGGACATAATGAGCACTCAGATATGAAATAAAGAGGACTTTTATTCATTGCTTGATAAATCAAGGGAGACAGCCACTGTGCTTGTGCTTTAGCAGAGATTCAAAAGCAATTAGAAGTAAATGAAGTTTTATTTATTTATTTATTCATTATTTTTTGCATTTTATGTATTTGGCACAGGATCTCACTACACGGCTCACTCATAGTGATCTTTCTGTTTTCTGTCTCCCCAGCACTGGGATTATAGGTGTGCACCACCATGCCCAGAATTGGTCCTGGCTCAGCACTCCAGGGGCGGGGCTGATGTGGCACATGTGACTGGAGATCGATCCCTTGTCTTTATGCTTGCCAAAGCAGACACTTAGTACACTGAACTATCTCACTGGCCCAGAAGTAAATAAAGTTTGTTAATGGACAAAAAGGCTTCATTATGTGCTTACTGGAGTACTGGCATGAGGAAACTGCAGGCAAGCTAATATAAGTGGGAGCATCTTATGCAAGCACTTAGAGTTGTATATTTGGCTTTCTCTGGCCGTTTCTAAGTTGGAAATGTAGAAAAAACTAGATGTATTTCTAGTTATAATCAAGTCTTGGCTACTTTGGCTGATTGTTTCAGAAGTTAGACTTCCTAGGTTGTGATGAAAGAGTGTGATATCCTTTAAGTCTGACTTGCAGTCTTTGCTACCTTTCTTGGCTCCTTATTGTGGACAAGGTGGTTTGTTTCCTGAGGAAGCTGTTGAAAGGCATGGATTAAAGTTTATTTTCATGTATGTGACAATTTTTGTCCACTTGCACATTCAGTCTTAGTACACATGCTACTACACAAGAAGTAGAAAATATAATGACAAGTTTGGTATTCAAGCTAACTTCAGGAGAAACTTTTTCATGTTTAACACTACCATCTCCCAGTGGATAACTCTTGAGGCTATTAAAACTATGTAAAATGATTCCCTACAAAACGTGTCCTACAGAATGATACTATTACTCTATAACATAGGTACTTGAACTTAACATCACTGTCTTTCTGAGTATCAAACATCTTAGACTTAACTTGGAATTGGTATTATCTATCAATCATTGATATCCAAATAAAGTTGTATAAAATATGCTAAAAGCAGTTACACATTTTTACACAGAAATTTAGAAATCTAATCATACAGAAAATTTCCTAGTCTCTTACTCTCATTTAATACCCTTTTTTGTTTTCTTGTAAACCAACCATTTACTTGAGATAGAGTATAGCAGTAACTGAAATTACATTAGAAACAGCACACATCTAAAAGACCTAAATGACAGGCATTCCAAGCATATTTTTAGTGTTACACATGGCTACCCTCACTGTGATAAATCTTTTGGAGGTTCTTAAGAACATTATCTAATTCATCCTGTGCATGGTTTTGCTCCTGCCATGTTTCCTATGTTTTCTGCTGGTACTCAGCTTGTTGTTTGATCCTTAAGTTCTTGATTTCCATTCAGATATGTTATGCCTCTCCATTTTTGTTTCTTCTTTTGAGATCTTACACTACGGAGACTATATGATATTTACACAGGTAGGTCTGGTTTATTTCACTTATGAGTATGTGTTCAAGATATATCCACTTATATATGAAGTCTTCTAGTTTAGCACTTTTTATAGCTGAGTAATATTTCATTGTATAAAAATACTACTTCTCTTCTGGAGGGCTAAGAATATAAGTTTACACACCAAAAAGTAGAGAAAAAGAAAGGCTAAAAGTATAGCCAATATTTTGGCCATAGCTCTTCAAGGTCAGTGAGGATTCAGGACATAAGAGAACCTGTGCTGTAACATCCCATAACTCAGTGGTTTCCCAAATTTTCTGTTTGCAGAGAATGCATCGCTATGGAGGAAAGGGATTGAAGATATATAGTGTGCCTAAGGAGAGTCATCTAAAGAGAAAACATTCTCTTAGGCGTTCACAGAGAGAAAACTGGGCAAGAAATGGCCGTGACTCATCATGATGGCTGACACTGACAACTGTTCTAAAAAGCACTGTACATGGCTTCAAAGTAAATCCTGAGGGGATTTGACTGACATTGGGAGATAAAAAATTTACATGTTTTGCTATGCAGGTTTTTTTTTTTTTTTTTGTCTTTTTGAGACAGGGTCTCACTATGCAGGTGAGGCTAGCCTTGAGCTCACTTTTGTAGCCCAAGCTGGTCTCGAAGTCGCACCAATCCTCCTGCCTCAGCCTCCCGAGTGCTGGGATTTGCAGGTGTTGTTTTAACTTAGTCTTTTTTAATTGTTTAAATTTAACACGGGTTATATTACATATTTTCATCATCATATCAGTTTACATTAATATATATAGGTGTATAAGATTGATCAAACAATTAAACATTAACCCTTCTAAATCAACATTATTTTTTTTCTTTTCCCCTTTCTTTTCTTTGAAAGTTGACATATTGCATATTGTCCTCACAATCGTTCTACAGAGTACAGTGTGTGGGCATGACCCACCTCCCTATTGATGTTGCTTAGAAAAAAAAACGAAAAAAAAGGAAAAGAATATACTTCTCTTTGGAATAAGAGGAAGCAGATACATATACAGTCAAAAGTTCTGCAATTGCAGTGGGCCACCAGTGAAGCTTGTGATGTTGGAGGCTATTGAATCGAACCCTCCTAAGGCTCGTCTCACCAATCTAGCTCTGTGTTTCATGCATTGTAATTAAGCATTTTTTTTTCCTGCTGGGTGGTCAAGGGCAAGTTGAAGCAAGACCTGTATAACAAAACATTCATTTTTTTTGTATCTTCCAGGG
>PVJA010047081.1:0-14787 GCA_004027025.1 Myocastor coypus
AAAAAAAAAAAAAAAAAAAAAAAAAAAAAAAAAAAAAAAAAAAAAAAAAAAAAAAAAAAAAAAAAAAAAAAAAAAAAAAAAAAAAAAAAAAAAAAAAAAAAAAAAAAAAAAAAAAAAAAAAAAAAAAGAAAAAAGAAGCAGATAAAGTCTTTTATAAGAGAGAGACGGCAGAGGAAAAGGAACAGAGCAAAGAAAAAGAAAGAGAGGAAAAAGAGATAGCTAAAGAAAGAAAGAGAAATAAGGAGTTAACAAAAATCTTGGCCACAGCAGTCAAAGGTACAACTGGAGAAAAAGAAAAATTTAAAAAGACTAGTAAGGGAGATAAGGGAGATACCTCAGGACCACGCCGCCGTCCACCCCTAGACCCAGATCAATGTGCCTATCGTAAGGAAACTAGACCCTGGGCTAAAGACTGCCCCCAAATACAAGAGAAAGGAAACCCAAGGGTGCCCACAGGCTGTGTTAGCTTTAGAGGAAGATGACTAGGGGAGACGGGGCTTGGACCCCCTCCCTGAGCTCAGGGTAACTTTTGATGTGGAGGGGACACCAATTGACTTTGAAGTAGACACAGGAGCGGTGTTCTCTGCCCTTCAGGCTCCACTAGGGCCACTCTCCAGTAAAAGATCCTTAGTCCAGGGAGCCAGCGGCAGTGGATACCGAGCCTGGACTACAAAGAGAACCATGGACTTGGGAAGAGGAAAAGTTCACCACTCCCTCTTAGTCATACCTGCATGTCCAGCCCCTCTACTGGGAAGAGACCTCCTAACCGAGCTGAGGGCTAACATCACATTTAAGCCTAAAGGGCCAGAGATAAAATTCCTAAACCCATTAGTGAGCCAACCTGTGGTGACTGCCCTCACCCTGGCAACTGAAGACGAATACCAGCTTTATGCAAAGTCAAAACCACCCCAAGAGTGTACTCCTCAGATATGGCTTAAAGAATTTTCTGACTCCTGGGCAGAAATTGCAGGACTGGGGTTAGCTATAGATCAACCCCCAGTGGTAGTAACCTTAAAGCCCTCTGCATCACCGGTCAGAATTAAACAATACTATATGAGCAAAGAAGCCTGAGAAGGAATTAGACCCCCACATACAGAAACTTCTCAATCTAGGGGTACTAAAACCCTGCCAGTCGGCCTGGAACACTCCCCTACTGCCTGTCAAAAAACCAGGAACCGGGGACTATAGACCAGTGCAAGACCTGCGAGAAGTTAATAATAGGGTGGAGGACATACATCCTACTGTGCCCAACCCTTACAACCTGCTCAGCACCCTCAACCCTGAGAGAACTTGGTATACTGTACATGATTTAAAAGGTACATTTTTCTACTTGCCTTTACATAAAGATAGCCAGCCCTTGTTTGCTTTTGAATGGGTGGACCCTGAGTCAGGGTCCTCAGGCCAGCTAACCTGGACACGCCTACCACAGGGGTTCAAAAATTCCCCCACCATCTTCTATGAAGCCCTCCATAAGGACTTGAGTTCCTTCAGGACCCAACATCCTGAGGTTACCCTGCTTCAGTATGTAGATGACCTGCTATTGGCGGCAAAGACTGAAGAAGATTGCACGTATGGGACCCGGGGACTATTGGGGGAATTGGCCAGGCTGGGGTACCGAGCCTCAGCCAAGAAAGCCCAGATCTGTAAAAAAGAGGTAACTTTCTTGGGATATACCCTCAAGGATGGAATGCGATGGCTCACAGAGGCTAGAAAAAAGACTGTGACTCAGATCCCTCCACCCACAAACCGAAAACAGCTACGCAAATTTCTAGGGACAGCAGGATTTTGCCACCTATGGATTCCTGGGTTCCCGTCCCTTGCTGCCCCGCTCTACCCCCTACTAAAGGGAGACGCTATTTTTCTTTTTTCTTTTTTTATTTTTTTTATTTATTATTTTTATTCTTGTTTCAGAACCTTTGTTTATTCACTCATTTTTATGGCCGTCTCAGCCCACCCCAAGGTCAGGGCTGGCGCAGCATGTGGTGCCGGGGATCGAACCGCAGTCCCTGAAGCCGCCCAAGCTTCCCCAAGCAGGGGCTTTAGACCACTGAGCCATCCCGCTGGGCCCCGGGAGACGCTATTTTTTAATGGGGCCCAGAACAACAGGAAGCTTTTAACAACATTAAAAAGGTGCTTCTCTCAGCCCCAGCTTTAGCCCTCCCAGACGTAGAGAAGCCATTTACCCTCTACATAGAAGAAAAGAGAGGCATAGCCAGAGGGGTATTGACACAAATTTTGGGCCCTTGGAAGAGACCAGTGGCCTCTCTATCCAAGCGACTGGACTCTGTAGCTAGCGGGTGGCCACGCTGCCTAAAAGCAATCGCAGCTGCTGCCTTCCTAGCCAAGGATGCAGACAAGTTAACCCTGGGCCAAAGGTTAACTATTATAGCCACACACACACTGGAAAGCTTAATTCGCCAGCCCCCAGATAGATGGCTATCCAAGGCCAGGATCACCCACTATCAAAGCATCCTCCTGGACAAAGACAGAGTGACCTTTGGACCTCCCTCAGCCATCAACCTCACCACCCTGCTCCCTGAAGAAACTGTGGGACCTGTGTTACACACTTGCCAAGAGATCCTAGCGGAGGAGACCGGAATTTGCCAAGATCTAAAAGACCAGCCAGGTCTAAAGCCCCTGCTTTGGAAAGCTTAGGTGGCTGCAGGGACCGCGGTTCGATCCCCGGCACCACATGCTGCGCCAGCCCTGTCCTCGGGGCGGGCTGAGCCAGCCATAAAAATGAGTGAATAAACAAACAAAAGTTCTGAAACAAGAAAAAAATAAATACAATAAAAATTCTTTTAAAAAAATAAAAAAAATAAAAGACCAGCCACTGCCCAACTCAGAGGTAACCTGGTTCACAGATGGGAGCAGCTTTCTCCAAGAAGGTGAGAGGCAAGCGGGGGCCGCAGTGGTTGACGGGACTAAGATTATCTGGTCCTCAGGATTGAGGAAAGGAACATCTGCCCAGAGAGCTGAACTGATAGCCCTTATCAAGGCACTGGAACTGGCGAAAGGAAAGTGGGCTACTATCTATACTGATAGCCGATATGCCTTTGCCACGGCCCATATTCATGGGGCCATTTATCAGCAGAGAGGCCTATTGACCTCGGTGGGAAAAGATCAAAAATAAGGAGGAAATCCTCAGACTCTTAGCGGCAGTCATGCTTCCCAAAGAACTAGCCATTGTTCATTGTAATAGCCACCAAAAAGGCTCAGACCCAGTGGCAAGGGGCAACAGACAGGCTGGTAAAGAAGCAAAGGCAGGGCCTGGCAGGATGGCTCAGTGGTCTAAAGTGCCTGCAGGCGGTTGCAGGGACCACAGTTCGATCCCCGGCACCACATGCTGTGCCAGCCCTGCCCTCAGGGCAGGCTGAGCCAGCCATAAAAACAAACAAACAAATAAACAAAAGTTCTGAAACAAGAAAAAAAGAAGCAAAGGCAGCAGCCTCGCATGGCCCAAAAGAAGTGCCCCTAGCAATTGCTGAAGACCAAGGGCCACTCGAGACACAACCTCAGGCCCCACCACTGGGAGAACAACAAGCCCTGGCTTGCTTGTAACAGGTTCACCAATTTACCCATTTGGGGCCAAAGAAACTACAGTAACAGCTCTTACAGGACCAAAGTAAAATATAACCGATCCCAGCTTCAAAAAAAAGGAGTTGGCAAACCAAGTCATAAGAGACTGTCAGGCCTGTCAAATTGTAAATGCCTACCCCTCCAAAACACCAAAGGGAAAAAGCCTGAGAGAAACTCGACCAGGGCAATTCTGGGAGGTTGACTTCACTGAGGTAAAGCCTGCAAGATATGGACTTAAGTACTTGCTGGTCTTTGTGGACACTTTCTCAGGATGGGTAGAAGCCTTCCCCATCAAGAGGGAGACAGCTCGAATAGTAGTCAAAAAGATTATGGAAGAAATCATTCCTCGCTTTGGCCTGCCCAAGGAAATAAGGTCTGATAATGGACCGGCATTTGTGGCACAGGTAAGTCAGGGAGTGGCCAAGATATTGGGAATTGATTGGAAATTACATTGTGCATATAGACCCCAAAGCTCAGGACAAGTAGAAAGAATGAATAGGACAATTAAAGAGACTCTAACCAAATTAGCTATAGAGACTGGCTTAAAAGATTGGACCATCGGCCGGGCGTGGTGGCTCACGCCTGTAATCCCAGCACTTGGGAGGCTGAGGCAGGAGGATTGGTGCGAGTTCGAGACCAGCCTGGACTACAAAAGTGAGCTCAAGGCCAGCCTCAACTGCATAGTGAGACCCTGTCTCAAAAAAGACAAAAAAAAAAAAAAAAGATTGGACCATGCTCCTACCCTATGCCCTATTTAGGGCCAGAAATACCCCCTCCTCCATCATATGTAACATGACCCTTTTTGAAATTCTATATGGAACACCCCCTCCAATAAGAGATTTGACCCCCATCTCCAAGGGCAGTGACTCATTCCATACCCCCTTACTTGACAGATTAAAAGCCTTGGAAAAAGCCCAGAGGTTCTTGTGGCAACAACTCGCCACCTCTTATCAACCAGGAGACGAAAAGACCTCACACCAGTACCAGCTGGGAGACTTCGTCTGCGTCCGCCGCCATCAGGTGCAAGCTCTTGAACCTCGCTGGAAGGGACCATACCAGGTACTCTTGACCACCCCCACTGCGGTCAAAGTAGATGGCATCGCATCCTGGGTCCATGCATCCCACCTCAAACCAGCGCCTCCACCACCGGGGTCCCACTGGAAACTGGAAAAGACTAATGACCCCTTCATACTGCGGGTTCGCCGTATGGCTATGGATGGGGACCTTCCTCCCCCAGGTAAAGGGTAACCTCCTTCAGCCTTGGAAATGGACAATATCTCGCTGGGAGGATAATAAGGTTGTACAAACCTGGGAGGGAGCCGGAGACCCTGGCTTCACAGTCCACTCCTGTGATCTCGCCCCCATCACCCCATGCCTTAATCTGATTCCCGTTTACATGTGTCCCTCATCCAATCCTAGCAAGAGCTACTGCAACAGCCCAGGACAATACTATTGTCCCTACTGGGGCTGTGAAACATTAGCCACAGCCTGGGAACCAAGCTCCCCAGATCCAAACCTCCAGCTAAGCTGGGGCCCAAAGGGATGTACCCCTCTAAATTGGTACCGTGGTGGAGACGTAACCTGTCAGTACTTGATCCTCAATGTTACCGCCCCGCGTGACTCAGGTTGGACACTCGGCCGCACCTGGGGCTTCAGGTACTGGGAAGATGGGGTAGACAGGGGGGGTGTAATACTTATCAAAAAAGAAATGATACTCCCAAAGACCACCCCCTCTAGTCACCCAAGCGCTTACCATAACCAAACTATATAATTTGATCTTGGGGGCCCACTCGATCCTTAACTACACCCAAAGTAATCTAACTCAATCTTGCTGGCTTTGCCTATCAGCGTCCTCTGAAGGTGTTGCAGTCGATAAAACCTACACCACCACTGGCTCCTCTTGTAACCGGAATGATAACCATAAACTCACCCTCCCTGAAGTTACCGGACAAGGGACCTGTATAGGTAGCCCCCCCCCAACAGACATCAGACAGACTTCGTGTTCACAGGTTCTCAACACAAGCAACGTGGGGAGTGACTCATACGCGGTTCCCCCCCCAAGGGGTCCGATGGCATGCCGTACTGGAATCACTCCCTGTGTCTCTACCGGGGTGTTCAATCACTCGGCCCATTTCTGTGTCATGGTAAAAATATTTCCCCGAATAATATATCATCCGAGCGGGTTATTTGAAAACATGATAAAGCACAATACCAGGTACCGACGAGAGCCTGGATCTATAACCTTAGCTGTCCTTATGGGATTCGGTGTTGCAACCGGAATAGGGACCGGAACTGTGGCACTGATACAGGGATCTCACCAGATGACTGTGATGCAGGCTGCCATTGACCAAGATTTAAAAGAAATAGAAACATCAGTAACAGCCCTACAGACATCTTTGACCTCCTTATCTGAAGTAGTTTTACAAAACAGAAGGGGAATTGATCTACTATTTATGAAGGAAGGAGGTCTATGTGCAGCCTTAAAAGAAGAATGTTGCTTTTATGCAGATCACTCACGGGTAGTCAAAGAATCCATGACTAAATTAAGAGAACACCTTCGCGAGAGGCAAAAAGAATGGGAGACACTACAGGGATGGTTTGAGTCTTGGTTCACACAGTCCCCTTGGCTCACTACTTTGTTATCTGCTTTAGCAGGACCACTGGTCATATTACTGTTAATAATAACTATAGGGCCCTGTGTACTAAATAGAGTGTCAACTTTCTACAAGGACAAATTGAAACTGTCAAATTAATGCTCATTAGACAACAGTATTCGGTCTTAAACGATCCAGAGGACGACTCTAATCTCTAGGATTGGACATTATCAAAAGAAAAGGGGGAGAATATAAAGGAAAAACTTATAAAAACAAAACTGCCATTAAGACGTGAAAAACAAGTTGGAACTTTCCAGAACGTACTCAGGGTTCCAGGAAATGTACCATCCACCCTATCAATGTACCCTGGCAAAACGTCTGCCACTTGCCTCAGGCAATACCCCTTGACCTAAACCTGAACTTCCCTGTCCTCACCCCATAGATACTCCCCACCAATCACTGTAAAGGGGCAACTTAAACTAACCAATGCCACCTGCTTCTGTAACCTCGCTTGCAAAGCCCCCTTTTGTGGTTTTTTGGTTAAAAAGTGCTGCTCAAACTCAACTCAGGGCTCTCTGTTCCTGCATGTTCAGTGAGCCCCATGCATGCTTAGTGAATAAAATCCCCTTGCTCATTGCGTGAGAGAACGTTTCTTGGAGTCTTCCTACACACGGGGGGCTTCTCAGCCCTTAAACTCTTCACAACATGGGCCAGGGATCTTCCTCGTCTTCGACTCCTCTCTCTTTGATTCTTGACCATTTTTCTCTTTTCAAGGAACAAGCCAAAAGATACGGGGACCCTGTGTATCCAGAAAAACTCCGAGTTCTCTGTGAATTGGAGTGGCCTACCATGTCCAAAGGGGCCTGGCCCCCAGAAGGGTCTTTTTCTCTTGCTCTCACTCAGTCCCTCCATCAGGTTATTTTTGGACCCCCAGGTCATCCAGACCAGTACACCTACATCCAAGTGTGGATAGACCTCATCGATGATCCACCGCCTTGGCTAAAGAGGTTCAATCAGACAAGAGAGTGCCGACCTCAAAGACCACCCCTCTTAGCCACCCTAAACACAATCTCATCTCCCCAATGCCCACCCGCTGTCCTTGAGGCTTCCGCCCTGAGGACGATTTGCCCCCTCCCTTCCGGCCCCAACCACACCGTCCTCCCCAACCCTCCTGATCCCCTTCCCCTCCAGCTCCACACCCACTTCCCCTGAGTCCCAGGAGTACTCGTAGCCAACACCGATCTTCATCCTCGAATTCTTCCTCCCATGACCCTGACCCCATTCTCTTATACCCACTACGTGAAGCCCCTGTAGGCCCCGGTCAGGTCCCTATGATGGTCTGTGTTCCCTTCACCACCTCAGACCTTTACAATTGGAAACACCAAAACCCTCCATTTTCTAAGGACCCTCAGGGACTGCCCAGCCTCCTGGAGAGCATTGTCCACACCCATCGTCCCACATGGGACGATTGCCAGCAGCTGCTTCAGATGCTCTTTACAGCTGAAGAGCGAGATCGAATTTGTTCTGCCGCTTGTAAGGCTGTTTTTGGCCCAGACGGAACTCCCACTGATGATCTGGACCGACAAAACCTCATCTTTCCCCTCTCGTGCCCAAATTGGGATCCCAACACTGATAGAGGTAAAGAGGCTCTCGACAGATATCGCCAGTTGCTTCTGGGAGCCCTTCAGGCTGCTGCCTGGAAGCCGACCAACCTGTCCAAGGTTTCTGAGGTAAGACAATTGGCTACTGAATCCCCTTCCATTTATTTAGAAAAACTACTCGAAGCCTACCGTATCTATACCCCTATAGATCCGGAGGCACCCGAAAACGCACGAGCCATAAATACTGCATTCATGACTCAGTCGGCCTCAGACATAAAACGGAAATTACAAAAGTTAGAGGGTTTTGAGGGAGCCCCCTTAGCCAGTTAATAGAAATAGCTCAAAGCCGGGCGTGGTGGCGCACGCCTTTAATCCCAGCACTCGGGAGGCTGAGGCAGGCGGATCATTACAAGTTTGAGACCAACCTGGGCTACAAAAGTGAGCTCAAGGTCAGCCTGAACTACATAACGAGACCCTGTCTCAAAAAGACAAAAAAAAAAAGAAATAGCTCAAAAGGTTTGGTCAGAGAGAAACCAAAGATGTTAATGACAAAAAAAAAAAAAAAAGATGTTAACGACAAAAAGTTAGCCAAGATACTTGAATGCTTGGCCACCGGAAATAGACCAGCTATTAAAGAAAATAAAAGGCCCCCACTGGAAAAAGACCAATGTGCTTACTGTAAGGAAAAAAGACATTGGACAGGGGCCGGGCCTGGTGGCACACGCCTGTAATCCCAGCACTCGGGAGGCTGAGGCAGGAGGATCAGTGCGAGTTCGAGACCAGCCTGGGCTACAAAAGTGAGCTCAAAAGCCAGCCTGAACTGCATAGTGAGACCCTGTCTCAAAAAGACCAAAAAAATGGCCAGGCGTGGTGGCACACACCTGTAATCCCAGCACTCGGGAGGCTGAGGCAGGAGGGTCAGTGAGAGTTTGAGACCAGCCTGGGCTACAAAACTGAGCTCAGGGCCAGCCTGAACTGCATAGTGAGACCCTGTCTCAAAAAGACAAAAAAAAAAAAAGACATTGGACAAAAGACTGCTCTAAGTTAAAGGCGAAACTGGAGCGAGATCCCAAAGCCCTCCTTAATCAACCATGAGAGGGTCGGGGCTCCTTAGGCCCCCCGGAGCCCTGGCTAGCCTTGATGGTAGGGTGCCAACCTGTTGAATTCCTTGTGGACTCGGGAGCCACACACTCAGTCTTGACAAAACCTATTGGAACCCCAACAGGAAAGACTTTCAAGGTAAAAGGCGCCATAGGGCAGGTGCAAGCTATTAAGCAGTACAGAGCAGCCTTGTCCTGCCCAGGACAGCCCGATGTCCAGCATACCTTCCTCTGGGCGCTCCTGATGGCCCAGACCCATCGCTGGGAAGAGACCTCCTCCACACGTTAAAGGTCCAATTGAGCTTTGTCACACAAGAACCAAAAATAGAGTTGGGTCAACCCTCAGTTAAGGTCCTAGCTTTATATCCAGAAGGGGAGTACATTTGCTATTTCTGGAAATACTAGAGCCAGAAGATAAAAGATTTGACCTGACTCGGGGATGAATTGCTACACCGGTGGGTTCAACAAATACCCTTAGTCAGGGCCAAACATAATCCCCCCGGATTAGCCAAAAACCAGGCTCCTCTGCTCATAGAGTTACTTCCCACCGCCTCGCCTATCAAATTCAGACCAGCTTAGCAGCTAGAAAACGAATAGCAGTTCACATGTCTAGGTGTAAGCATCAGGGAATTTTGAGACCATGTGTCTCCCCTTGGAATACCCCCTTGCTGCCAGTTCAAAAGCCAGGTACCCAGGACTATAGGCCTATTTAAGACCTCCGGGAGGTAAACAAGCACGTGGTTACCCTCCACCCGACTGTGCCAAATCCCTACACTCTTCTTCTGAGTCTTCTGGGCCCTGAATGAACCTGGTACACAGTGCTGGATCTAAAAGACGCCTTCTTGGGGCCTGGCAGGGTGGCTCAGTGGTCTAAAGCGCCTGCTGGCGGCTACAAGGACCGTGGTTCGATCCCCGGCACCACGGCTGTGCCAACCCTGCCCTCAGGGCAGGCTGAGTTGGCCATAAAAATAAACAAAAGTTCTGAAACAAGAAAAAAAAAAAGACTACTTCTTCACTCTGCCAGTCGCTCCGGGGAGTCAGCCCCTCTTTGCATTCGAGTGGACTGACCCTCTCACAGGGGTAACTGAGCAATTGACTTGTACAAGGTTACCGCAGGGATTCAAAAACATGTCTACCCTATTTGGTGAGGCCTTATCTAGGGACCTCCTACCCTTCAGGGAAGATCATCCTAACCTAACCTTATTACAGTATGTTGATGATTTGCTTTTGGCTTCTGGAATATAATCTTTTTTTGTGTGTGTGTGTGGGACTGGGGTTCGAACTCATGACCTTGCACTTGCCAGGCAGGCATTTGTAACATAGAGCTATCTCCCCAGCCCTGCTTTTGGCTTCTGAATCTTAGGAACTTCGTTGTTCTGGGACTCAAGCTTTGCTGCAATCCCTCTCTGACTTGGGTTACCGTGTGTCTTCCAAGAAGGCCCAGTTGTGCCGCAAGCAGGTGACGTATCTGGGCTATCAGACACATGAGGAGAACCACAGGAGTTGGAGTTCAAGCTACTGAAAGAGGCGCTCATTGAAGGGCCCACTCGGGCTTTGCCCGATCTCCAAAAGCCTTTCACTCTGTTTGTTGATGAAAAACGGGGAATAGCCAAAGGAGTGCTTACCCGAGACTTAGGTCCTTGGTACCGTCCCGTGGCATAACTGTCCAAATGGCTGGACATTGTGGCCACTGGTTGGCCCGCCTGTCTCCGTATGATATAGCTGCTGTGGCCCTCTCAGTTCAGGAAGCCAAAAAGTTAACAATCGGCCAACTCATCAAAGTGGTCTCCCCACATGCGCTAGAGACTGATAAAAGCGCCACCAAGCCGGGTGTGGTGGCTCACGCCTGTAATCCCAGCACTCGGGAGGCTGAGGCAGGAGGATTGGTGCAAGTTTGAGACCAGCCTGGGCCACAAAAGTGAGCTCAGGACCAACCTCAACTGCATAGCGAGACCCTGTGACCAAAAAAAAAAAGCACCACCAGACAAGTGGATGTCAAATGCTCAAATCATCCATTACCAAGCCTTGCTTCTAGACCCAACTTCTGTACACTTCAAAGACGCCACCAGCTTAAACCCAGCCACGTTGCTCCCCAACACTGACCCCTTGTTGCCTCTTCATGACTGCCTGCCTACCATCAAGGCTACCACCGGGCTTTGTGGAGATCTCACTGATGTTCCTCTCAACGATGCTGAACTAACACTGTTCACTGACAGTAGTAGCTACATCCATGAAGGTAAGCGGGTCGCGGGGGCAGCAGTGGTCTCCTCTCCTCAAGAACTGTGGCCAGGGGCTCAGCGGGATGGCTCAGTGGTCTAAAGCACCTGCTTGGGAAAGCTTGGGCAGCTTCAGGAACCGCGGTTCAATCCCCAGCACCACATGCTGCGCCAGCCCTGCCTTCAGGATGGGCTGAGCTGGCCATAAAAATGAGTGAATAAACAAAGGTTCTGAAAAAGAAAAAAAATAAATAAAAATTAAAAAAAAAAAAAAAAAAAAGAACTGTGGCCACAAAATCTAGAGCCAGGAACTTCTGCCCAAAAGGCGGAGCTTATTGTGTTAACTCCGGCTCTAAGGTTGGGCGAAGGAAAAAAGATTAATATCTATACCGACAACCGCTATGCATTTGCCACAGCTCCTGTGCATGGGGTGATGTGTCAGGAGAGAGGCCTTCTGACATCCAGGGGACAAAAGATCAGAAATGCCCCCCAGCTCCTAGACCTCCTAGCGGCCATACAGTTACCCCTTAAGGTGTCAGTCATGCATTGCAAGGCTCATACCAATGGTGTTGACCCCATCTGCATGGGAAACAGACTGGCTGACCAAACCGGCCGGTCAGCGGCCCTAGAAATCAGTGGGGCCTCCCGAAGTTCCCGCCTTGCTGCTCTGCCTCCAGCTATCTCTGACCCAGTCATCCTCGGGATTTACATCGCGCAGCTCAGTTAAATGCTAAGCCTAGGGACTCAGCCAAATGGTACTAGCTCCCTCATAAGTGGATCTTGCTACCAGAAGCCCTTGGACGAGAACTGATTCAGCAAGCCCACAGAGCAACCCATCTAGGGGCCTCGAACCTAGCCAACTTATTTATTTTTTTTTAAAGGTTTTTCTTATTTTATTTATTTATTGTTTCAGAGCCTTTGTTTATTTATTATTATTATTATTTTTTTTTTTTTTTTTTTTTGGTGGGACCAGGGATTGAACTCAGGACCTTGTGCTTGCCAGGTAAGCACTTATTCCACTGAGCTATCTCCCTGGCCTGTTTATTAACTCATTTTTATGACTGGCTCAGCCCACCCTGAGGGCAGGGCTGGCACAGCATGTGGTGCCAGGGATCGAACCACAGTCCCTAAAGCCGCCCAAGCTTTCCCAAGCAGGCGCTTTAGACCACTGAGCCATCCCGCCAGGCCCCTAGCCAACTTGTTTAGAGACAGGTTTTTTATCCCACAGTTGAGCAAATTAACTCACTCATCAAGCATCCGCTGCGAGCAGTGCCAGCTAGTCAATCCTAAGAACACCAAGCCCCTCGAGATAACTAGATACAGGGGAACATCACCAGGAGAACATTGGGAAATAGACTTCACTGAACTAAAAAACCTGGTCCAGGACGATACAAATATTTGCTGGTCATGGTAGACACCTTCACTGGGTGGGTAGAAGCCTATCCCATGCAGTCAGAATCAGCACTCATTGTTGTCAAAAAACTGCTTCATGAGATGATTCCTCCATTTGGTCCACCCTTATCCTTGGGGTCCAACAATGGCCCGGCTTTTATAGCCCAGATCACACAAAAACTAACACAAGCGCTCCAGATTGATTGGAAACTTCATTGTGCCTGTAGGCCCCGGAGTTCAGGACAGGTAGAAAGGATGAACCAGATGCTAAAGTCTACCTTAATTAAATTGTCTTTAGAAACTGGCGAGAACTGGGTAAGCCTCTTCCCCTTTGCCCTCTTCTGGACTAGATACACTCCCTACATGTCGGGTATTTCACCCTTTGAGGCCATGTTTGGCCGACCCCCTCCCCTCCTGCCTAAGTTGGCAGAAAAAAAGATCACTGAGCTTGCTAACCAGGACCTCATTAAGTCCCTTCTGGCCCTACTACCAGTGCTGGCCTCTGTCCATCACATCTTTCGCCAGAAATATCCATCGCCCCATCTTCCGGCCGGAGGACCTCCGCCAACAGTCGAGCCCAGAAGTCAGGTCCTCTGCAGACGATAGCACCAAGGCGGGCTTGAGCTAGATGGGAAGGACCCGTCACACTTATCCTCAGCACTCCAACCACCATCAAAGTCGCCGGCAAGACCACCTGGATTCATCACAGCCATTTCAAGGCACGACGAGCCACCCCAGGTCCAAGATAAGTGGACAGTACAAAAGGGAAATAACCCTCTCAAAATTAAGATTAAAAAATGCTGTGCTTAGCTATACTCTTACTGCTTAGGTTCCCAGTATCCTCGAGTTGTTATATTGACTGATTGTTTGGCCCTCCTTGTGACTGCCGAGGAAGCACCAGTACTGTCCGCCCGATGGCTTTCACTAATTCGGTCGACTGTGGCAATAAAATGGCATTCGTTTTATACCAACCTCAGATGGGGGGAAGTTATTAGCAGACCTGGAAATGCGTACCCTAGCCCCCTATAACACCTAAGCCTAATGGCCAGCGAAATGCCCTAAAGAGTGCAACACTTATAAAGATCAAATGCACTCTTCCTACTACAGTACCCTACAAGAATGCACCGGTACAGATGGAAAGGTTTACTTCACTGCTATTTTAAAAAATACCTATCGTGGCTCCTTCAGGGGGACTGGTCCACTTAACCATGAGTCCTAGGAAACTATAAATATGCACAAGCCTCTTATGTCGGGACCATAGGCAAACCTGTTTGTTGGAGTAGAGCAGCACCTATCCATGTATCAGATGGTGGGGGTCCACAAGATCAGATAAGAGAAACCATAGTCCAAAAAAGACTAGAAGAAATTCGGGAACACATGTTCCCTAAGGTTAATTAGCACCCCTAGCCCTTCCCAAGTCACAAGGAGTTGATTTAGATACCCAGACCTCGGACATACTCAGGGCCACCCATCTGGGCCTCAACCTGACCAACTCTGCTTTAGCAGAAAATTGCTGGCTCTGTATGACCCTGGGCATGCCCATCCCCCTTGCTATACCCTCTAATTCTACCCTGAGTGCAATTAATCCCATAAACCCTAACTGCACAGGCGCCAACCCCTTTAGAGTCCAGCCTATAGCATTTACTCTTTTTTTTTTTTTTTTTTTTTTTTTTTTTTTTGGTCTTTTTGAGACAGGGTCTTGCTATGCAGTTGAGGCTGGTCCTGAGCTCACTTTTGTAGCCCAGGCTGATCTCGAACTCGCACCAATCCTCCTGCCTCAGCCTCCCGAGTGCTAGGATTACAGGCGTGCGCCACCACGCCCGGCTAAGCATTTACTCTTGTATACAGGGCAAAAATGTCATATCAGGTCTATGTAGGATTTATCTCCCCACCAGGTGCAGTCTTATCCATGATCATAGTACTCCACTGTGCCCCAATAAAGGACGTGTTTTCATTTGTGGGGGAAATACAGCCTATACTTTCCTGCCAATTGGGCAGCACTATGTGTCATGGCCACCTTGCTGCCTGATACAGAGATTGTACCAAGAGATAACCCTGTGCCCATTCCCAGTTTAGACTATATTGCTCGTTGGCATAAAAGGGCAGTTGAACTCATGCCCATATTAGTTTTTTTTTACTTAGTATTTTTATTCTTGTTTTAGAACTTTTGTTAGCCGGGCGTGGTGGCTCACGCCTGTAATCCCAGCACTCGGGAGGCTGAGGCAGGAGGATTGGTGCGAGTTCGAGACCAGCCTGGGCTACAAAAGTGAGCTCAGGACCAGCCTCAACTGCATAGCGAGACCCT